>JAULBY010021032.1:0-18693 GCA_032358315.1 Ophiocytium majus | reverse complement strand
GTGGTGACAGCGGCGCTGCTGCAGGCGCACGGAGGCTGCACGCAGGCTGGGCCATCGAGAGGCTCTGAGAGGGGCTGAGAAGTAGCATAATGGTGTGTACATACACGCATGCGTGTATACATGTGCATACGCACAACGTCATGTGGTACAGTAATTGCACGCAGGGAAGCCATGCATGTGGCGCAGTGATGGCACATTGTACAATGATATTTGGACTGAGCTCTGCTTGGGGCTCGAAAGTGACATCACGCCGAAGGCTGAGCAGGTTTTGCACACGCGACACAACGCGCGGGCAGCACCCATCACTTGCTGTCGGACAGCAGAGGCGGTGCTGCACGCGCACGCAAGCTGGGTCAGAGAGCTTGGGGCATGGGTTTTGGGACAATGGGGCTGTTTTGTGTGTGCTTGGTGTGTGCTGCCTGCGTGCTCAGCAGCTGGCAAAACGCTGTGTGCGCGTACCTTGAACTAGGCCTCTTGAAACAAGCATGTACATATAAAATATACACCCCTTAAGCCACCATAGTGCGTATCTTCCGTGTTCGGGCAGCTACCACTCCATGTCCTTCTTGTAGTAGTACACACTGAGATTGATTGCCCGCCTTTGTCACTTGCCAGCCACTGGCAAACAAGCTGCAGGATGCCGTCCCGATGCGCATTGGCCAATCAGGGGCTTTATATTGCTCCAAGCACGTACCAGAGCAAGTGCGGTAGGCATCCCAAGTGATTAACCACCGCCACTCTCCACGGCAGTTTGACACCGCCAACACAAACACAAGAAGCCGCAGAGCTTCTCTTCTCTCACCAAGCATGTGAAACGGCGGCACCAGCTAACACCCAACAGAACCATACTTCGACAGACCTCGCGCACACGGAAGGCACACCGTCACGAGGCACCGCCATCTGAATACATTGACACACCCTCCATGTAGTAAAGCATGCCACGCTGCAGTATACAGTAGTCTCGTTGCACTGAGGTTTCCACCTCCGCGTCGTGCGCCCTGCAGTGCCAGGGCCCCTGTGCACTAGTGGTGGGCCCGCCCGGCATGTTTTGGGCACCCTATGCTGCTCTGCTGACTGCAGTGTGTGCCGAGAGGTGGGCTGGAGGTGGGATGCCTCGGGCAGCAACACGCCGCGACGGCTGCACTGCACAAGCGCTGCCTTGCGGACGCCGTCGTTTCCCTTGCCGGGTGGGGTATCAGGGCCATGCTGAGCACACCGCAGCCGCGGCGGCGAAGCAGCCACAGCACAAGGCGTACAGCAGGTAGTGGTGAACCAAAGGTGTTCACCGCCAAAGGTGTTCACCGCTACCTGCTTTACGCCTTGCGCTGGTGCTGCTTCGCGCCGCGGCTGCGGCGTGGTCAACCCCTGATGTCCCCGGATGGTGGCAGCGGCGGGCAGTCATCAGTAATAGCTGAAGCGCACCAACGTTGCACCCCCCACCTGAACAGATGGACACATCCTTTCGTTGTATACCATGCTACGTTGCAGTATACGGTACTCTCGTTTGCACTGAGGTTTGCATGTCGTGCGTCCTGCAGTGCCAGTGCCCCCGCGCTCAGGGGCGTTGCCTCAGCAGGCAGCAGCTGCAAGGTTGACTGCATCACCACTACATGTTTGGCGCCACCAAATCTGCGCGAGTGTAGCTTTTGGGGATATGCCGCAGGTGTGTAGTGATGGGTCACAGCGTATAATGTATTTTATACATCATACAAAATACGGCGTATTTCTACGCCCAGAAATGCGATATACGGCGTATTTGCCGCATAAATACGTTCATCTGTATACGTTATACGGCGTATTTACATACGTTATACGGCATATAATGCGACAATATACGCTGTGACCCATCACTACAGGTGTGTGTGGCATGAGAGCTTGGGTTAAAAGGTCGTTAACGCCGGCGCGCACCTGGTGTGCATGACCTCCCGCCGCCTACCACTCGTGTGCCTGGTGGCATGCACACCAGATGTGTGCGAGCGCTGATGACCTCACTGACTAAAATGTTCATACCACGCCTAAGGCATACATATATGGTATGCCCAAGAGTAATTCTTGGGCAAATCGGTGTCAATATGTGGTGTGTGATGCAGCCAACCTTGTTGCTGCTACCTGCTGTTGCAGCGCCCCCGTGCACAGCCGCACTGGCACTGCAGGGTATGATGCGGAGGTGCAAACCTCAGTGCAACGAGACTACTGTTTACTGCAGCGTGGCATGTTTTACTACATAGAGGGTGTGTAGTGATGGGTCATGGCGTATAACATATTTTGTACGTTATACAAAATACGGCGTAATCCTATTTCTACGCCCAAATACGCGATATATGGCGTATTTGCCGCATAAATACGTTCAACTGCATACGTTATACGGCACATAATGCAAAAATTAAACGCTGTGACTAGTGTTGCGAGCTGCCCTCCTTGGTGGCTCACGGCTTGCGGTACGGGGGTCGGAGCCGGCTTCGCCGGCTTGACTGGCTTTGCCTGCTGCACGTGAGCTAGTGCTCAGCACACGTGTGGTGTGCCTTTACGCAACTGCTGAGCAGCCCAACGCCTTGTCAAAACTGGGAGTGAACGGTACCGAGGAGCAGGGGCATGTGCTCGTGGCCAGCGGAGGGCAATGGCTGCCCATCGCAGGTGCTCGCAGGAGCTCAGCTGCTGCTGCAGGTCGTGTTGAGCAGAAAAAACTGAAGCCGTCAGGCCGCCCTGCCTCCGGCTCAAGTTGGCGGCTTGGCGGCTTGAGCCGAGCCGGGCGGCTAAGCCGCCGACAGCTCACAACACTAGCTGTGACCCATCACTAAGGATGTGTCAATGTATTCAGATGGCGGTGCCTCCCCGCTGATGCCATTTTGCAAGGCCATGCTGCTGCGCCACCACCGCCTCGGCAAGTTGCTGCCTCAGTGACACGTGTCCCCACCTCCACCTCGTCTTCGAAACGCGCCGCACTCAGCAGCAGCAGTAGCACAGGGTGCCCATACTGCAAAATAAAAAATACACCGGTTGTGCCACCACCAGCTACCTCTGCACGGTCGGCCTGCCGTGGGCGGGAGGTGTATCGGAGCTGGCGTATGCTGCCGAGTCATGTCACAGGTCGTAATGCCATTGAGCATGGTGCGCCGCCTATGCATTATGCCTAGTGATGGGTCACAGCGTATAATTTTCGCTTTATACGCCGTATAGCGTATGTAAATACGCCGTATAACGTACACAGATGACCGTATTTATACGGCGAAAACGCCGTATATCGCGTTTTGGGGCGTTGAAATACGCCGCATGTTGTTTACCGTATAAAATACGGTATCCGCCATGACCCATCACTAATTATACCGTCTGGAAAGCGCAAGCTACGCGCGCGAGCCTCTGGTCACTGCCACGCCGACTGCGCTGCACTGCCATGTCCACCCTGTGTGACGCCACTGCGCTACTGTAAACCTTGCCTCACAAAGCCCTCTTTATGCACAGGGCCTCTCTATGTACAATGCACCCCTCTGTAGGTCTTTCAGGGCTGACGTGTGGAATGCTGAGGGTTCCACGTGCTATGAGCATATCCAGACCGCTGTATAAAGTAGCTGTAGAAGTACTTTGTAGTACAATGCCATGTTCTCCCCCCCCCAAAAAAAAATAAAAAAATCTGCACATGTTTCATTTCCTTGGCTCTTCATGTGTCTGGTGGTGAGCCTGCGCTGGCCAATCCCGGGCCCCTCAGTGGCGGGGGCCTGCGATGTGTGCACCGCTGGCCCCCGGCGCTACCATTATTTGGTTGCCGTTGACACGTCTGCACAGGCCGGGCGAGCCAACTACTTTGAGTGCGAGAATACAGCACCTGTTTTAGCAGTGAGTGCTACAAGTGCCACTCGTTTGCCAGCGACAGTACCCACAAGCAAAACAAGTACCAGGTACCACTCGTTCACTGCGGACACAAACATTGAGCACAAGGTGGTGTCACCCGCGCTTGGGCACTTGACTCACGGTTTTCGAGTGAGTGTACTCAAGTAGCTACCTGACCCGTCCCGCCTGTGCACGTCTGACGGGGCTCACACAACCATGACCGCCTTGTTTTTCGACGTGTGTGTGTCGCTTGTTGGTGCTGCCGCAGCACGACGTGGCGCGCGAGGGCGGCGGCATGATGGTCCTCGGGAGCGGCACGTACCGCATTGGCAGCTCCGTCGAATTTGACTGGTGCGGTGTCAGCTCTGTGCGTGCGCTGCGCCAGATGGGCTACCGGTGAGTGGTGGTCAACTCAGGCGGTACATTTTACTTGCGCGTAGATACTGGATTGGGTGCTCTGTTGCTGTGCACTGTGCACGTGTGCCGTTGCGCCACATTGCTGCGGCAGGTTTTCAGTAGTGTGTTTGCTTGCGGCGGCAGCTGGCGCGCTGCGAAAGATGGGCTACCGGTGACTGGCAGTCAACCTTGCTGGTAACGTCAAGTGCCGATGTGATTTTACTTACCCGCACTTGTGGGCGTGCAAGCGCCCAGGTCATGAGACACACAGCCGCGCACTTCCAGTAGTGAGAAGTGCCGCAAGCAGGGCAGCCTGAGCCATTGACTGGCTAGGCGCGCTGCGACAGATGGGCTACCTGTGACTGACGGCCAACTCAAGCGTTACATTTTATCAGGCTTAGATAAAGTCTACAGTGCTGAGCCACCTTGTTTGCTGGCAGCAACACGTTTGACCATGCTTAGTGATGGGTCAAAGCGTATAGTTTTCGCATTTTACGCCGTATAACGTATGTAAATACGCCGTATAACGTGTATACATGAACGTATTTATATGGCAAATACACCGTATATCACGTGTATGGGCGTAGAAATACGCCGCATTTTGTTTAAAGTACTTCAGAAGTACAAAGTACGTTATACGCCGTGATCCATCGCTAACCATGCTCGTTCCAGTCGCACGCACACCATGTACACAGGGCTCTCCGCGCCCTAAGCGGAGTTTGATAGAAGTGCACTTTACCTGCGCATCGATGCTGCATTGGGGGTTATGTTGCTGTACACTGTCTTCCACGTGCGCCGGTGTGCCACATTGCTGTGACAGTTGTTCAAGTTTGCTGTGCGTGTGTCGGCAGCTAGCGCGCGTCCACAACAGCTGCACCACTCGGTACAGCAAAGCCAGCCCATCATGTGCATCTGCTTCTTCCTACATCGCTGGTGTTGACAGTGCACCTATGACCTCCTATACAGGCCCACGGGATGGCCATTTCACTGCTTCATGCCACAGGCATGCATGTCAAATCTTACTTACTAATTACCGGTACTACGTAGTAGTAGGTACCTACTAGAAGTACTATGCATGACTTGGCTTGTTGCGCACCCACACGAACAAACCAACCAAGCACCACCACTACCATACAACGATACCTGGGGACATGTGCGCAAGTCGAGGTGCTGCTGTCCAGCACACCACTGTACTTCAAGTTGAAGTTGAAGAATGTTCTTGTCGCTCGCGCGCAACAGGGCCACGATGGTGAACTACAACCCCGAGACCGTGTCCACCGACTACGACGAGTGCGACCAGCTATACTTTGAGGAGCTCAGCAGGGAGCGCGTCATGGACATCTGCGAGCAGGTGTGTGCCCTCATACAGTGCACTTGCGATTTAGTGTGCTTTGCTTCAGTGCGGCATGCGGGTCAGTGCGGGGTCCGGAGGCCCGTGACAGGGCACATGACTACATATATATGGTGCACAATGCCCCACTTGATTTAGTGTGTGTCTCGCTTCAGTGCGGGGTGTGGCACTACCCCGCACTAAATCGTGAGTGCACCATAGCTCCATTCGTACGCCAAGTAGGTTATTCCAACACTTCACATGAACCTGTAAAGGGATGATAGTGCTAGATTTGTTACCATTGCAGGTGAGCGCGCACACCTGCGGTTCCAGCGTCCTCTCAATCCGCAGTGGTTCGCATGTACTCTGCAAATACTTGAAGCATGTCCAAAACAGCAGATGCATGCAGCCACTTTTCCAAAGTGTGGCGCATCGCATGTATACCTCACGAAAGTACTCCTTGAACTACTGCTATATACATCCTTTGAAGTATTGGAATTATGTACGTGCACTTCAGGAGCAGTATGGTGCCTCCAATGTGGTGCTGCATCAACCGTTGGTAAGAAGACATGCCTACGACGTTGTTCTGGAGCATTCGATCACACCCCTGTGACTGGCAACAAGCCCTGTGCATGTGAAAACTCAATCTAGGAGCGATAAACTCTAGGTCTCCTCACCGGTAGGGGCCGTCACCCTGGGCGGACCCGTGCAGAAGGGGTGAACAAAGCAAAGATAGCGCCTAAGAAGAAGCAGCAATCTCGCACCTACCGAAGCGTGGATTCCATCATAGAGTGTGATGCGTTCGAGGGGGGTGCAGCGCAGGTGGCACGGACTGGAACGGACTTACTTGTGTATCTGGTGCAGGGTGAGCATATTTATGTGTGCATTTCTGCCTGTCCTACTCAGGTGCACCCACCGCCCCTCCCACCATATGTCGCTGGATGGCATTGTTTTATGTGTGCAAGACTACTGATTTTAAAGTGCCTCATCATGAGCGCATGGCCATACCTAACAGACCGCATAAAGAGCACAACCTATGGTGTGTGCCAGGCACTGCTTTTCATGTGCGCAAAACAGTAAACACACACATACAATGTAGTATATATTATACTACACGCGGAGCATGTTCTTGAAGTGGCTCACAGCGCCTGCAAATCACACACCGCCGATGATTGACAGATAGTAGTTTTCATGTGTGCAACACCATGTTCTACACCAGACCACACACCGCTGGTACACACTGTTAAGCAAATATATATTTATATACTTCTGAAGTACATACTGTACGTGCAAATATTTCTAGAAGTATGATATATGTGCCAGATACTACAATATGTCGTTTTCATGTGCTCAGTACTCTGTTGCAGGCCAGGCTTGTGGACCACATACCGCCGGTGTGCTGGCACCCCCGCCCGCAAGCGCCGGTGCGCTTGCACCGCCCGCAGCCGCGCCTCCTGCTGCTCCAGATGCTACTTTGCATGCGCCACATATTACTTTTCATGCGTGCAACGCTGTATTCTCGGCCACCGCTGGTGTGCTAGCACCGCCGCCCGCAGCCATTGCATCCAGCCGCTCCGCCACATACTACGTATCATGTGTGCAACACTATGTTCCATACCATGCCTGTGGATCACATACCGCCGGTGTGCTTGCACCCCGCCCGCAGCCGCGCCTCCAGCTGCCCCATCTATCTATACATACATGTACTTCGAAATATTTCAGTATGTGCCAGGTACTACTGTACATGTACTCCGAAGTACTTTTCATGTGCGCGCTACTGTGTTATAGGCCAGGCCTGTGGACCACATACCGCCGGTGTGCTTGCACCCCCGCCCGCAGCCGTGCCTCCAGCTGCTCCCGCCGGCACATAGCACTCCCACGGCAGCGTGTGCTAGGTAGTACTTGTCATGTGTGTTAATATTACTACGTAGTATGTTCTACACCATGTACTACAGTAGTAAACACATACCGCCGGTGTGCTTGCACTCCCGCCCGCAGCCGCGCCTCCAGCTGCTCCCGCCGGCACATAGCACTCCCACCGCAGCACAGCCAGGACTGTAGTCTGTTGCACGGCCAGCAGCACAGCACATGTTGGGCCCCAGCAGGCAGGTTGAAGTCAGTTACATTTCGGTTGCACTGCGGTGGCAAAGGAGCGAGGGGGTAGCTGTAGATGGCGAAAGAGTTGCAGTGGAGCAGCTGGCATGTGCATCATCACGCCCGGAAACAGGGTGCTCAAACAAAACATGTATTTCAGAATGTGCTTCAAATACTAAGTAGGGCGTAACAGCTTTCATGCGCAAGCACTGATGGGCGCGCAAGAACCCAGGAAATGAATGCCAGCATGTTGTGACCGCGTGCCCATGTGTGGCCCTGTTTGGACATTCTTCTACTGAGATATTTATAGCTCTAGTAGAGGTGCACTGGCAAACTTGGTGCGCTTTTATTGCTGGTGTCTGAGTGCCATGCTGTAGGTACTTCAGAAAGTATGTTTCCGGCAGGCCCTCTGACACACCGTACGCCGCTTCCGCCGCGCGGTAAGGAAGCAGCACAGCACCCTCACACAACGCACTCCCTATTGGGTGATAGTGGTGTGACTAATTGGCTGGTGCACTGCGGCATGTATACACATGTACCGGTACCACTGTGCTCATTGGTCATAATATGTACTTCAGAAGTACCTCTTCAAAACTACATGGTAATAGTAAACTATACTAAAGAAGTACACTCATGATAATTTGGGAAAAGATAATCAAACAAGCACTTCGAAGAACCATGAGCATCGGCGGTGTACAGGTCGACCCGCAATGCACGTGGACACAGAACAGCCCCAGGTGGGCATTGTACTTTTATTAAACTCTGCTTTAAGCGCAGAACGCCCTGTGCACACTGGGCTGCGTGGGACATGCGTCATCACTTGGTAGTGGACGCTGGGTAACAGCAGCAGCAAAGTTGAAGTTTGTGTAATCTCCATAGACATTGGGGTCATGTGCCCACAAGTTGAAGTCAATGTTGAAGGAGCCAACGCCAACACATACAATATATAAATATTTAACAGATACAGGATTAAAACTCAATCTAGGAGCGATAAACTCTAGGTCTTCATAGTATATTTATCTATGCTGGTGGCTCAGCGGCGCGCAACTGCAGCAGCGTCACTCAGCAAAGCCTGCCAACACACACGGTAGTACTGCTTCAAGCAGTAGTTTGATCTATTCGAACTGTGGGCGTGCAAGGGCCCAAGCCAGGCATGACAGCGCGCACGAACGCGATGGCACATGGCCCGGCAGCATGTGCACAAACACACAATCCTCTACAAGCAAAATCAAAAACCGACGCTAGCAGGTTACGCCTGCAGTAGTAGCAGTAGTGGTATAATATTATTATTATTTGTTGTGGTCACACCACCGGGGCGGCAGCGGCCCCTGCACGGCCGCAACCTCTGGTGCGCCATCCCCTCTCATCAGCAGTGCCTACATCAGCGGCATCACCCCTGCTGCTGCTGCTGCTGCAAGTCACACGGCTGTGAAAAATGTCAACCTTTCCGACACGGAAAAAAATGTACGGCAAGGGATAAGGGCTGTAAGAGTTGTGGGGCCATGCCGCTGTTGCTGCTGCATCAGGTGTTGCAGCCTTGGACCAAAGATGCCACCACTTCCAACATGCAGAAAAATTAGAGCAGCTGCTAAAATTGTTTTTGACAAGTCCTGGTGGTGGCCCTGCTCATTCTTCTTCTGATAAATTAAAACTTTTTACAGTACGAAATAAATAAATACATGCATGTACAGTATACCTGGATTGAGCACTTACAGGCACAGCAAGCCGGAGAGTACGAAAGGACACTGCACCAGGCGACGCAGCTGAGCACGGCCACAGCGTGTGGCTTCACTCAAACTCCTGGGCAACACTCAGCTCTACTTAGGTAAACATTAATTTTACTTGGGTCTGCCCAGGTACATGAATAAATATGAGTACTGCAGGGAGAGTCACCTTCATGAAGTCCGGGCTGCGCTTCGTGCGAACGTTGGCATCCAGCTTGAAGTCCGTGCAATGCACCACCCGGTACCTGCACAGCCGCCCCCAGAAATTCATGGCAGCAGCAGCGCCGCCAGCGCCAGTGCCAGCAGCAGCGCCACCAGTTGCACCCGCGGGAAGCAGCCATAAGACCCAGCAGCAGCCCCCGGTCACGCACCAGCAGCGTTGTTGTGTCAGCTATTTCGGGTTGTGAAGCGAGAAGAGTGCCGGCTAAAAGCCCGCAGCGGTTTGAAGGCGCAGGCAGGTGTTAGAAGCCGGTAGCAAGTGCAGCAACAGCAAGAATAGGCGGATGTGTGCAGCAGCAGCAGCAGTTGGTGTGCGTGCTTTGAGATGTGTGTCAAAACTGTGCACGGACCTAGGTACCTAGGAGCAACTTTCGACTGCTTTCGGTGAGCAATTGGTTCAACTGCCGCACAATAAACAGCACAAGAGCCGCCGAACCAAGGCATCAGCAGCAACAGTACCTGTACCAGACAGAAGCAGAAGCAGAAGCAGCAACGCTCACCTTTCCTTGATGCCGCTGCCGTGGCGTGCCCTAGACTTGAAACTCGTGACCTGCTCAGACTCCAGGGTGCTTGCAGTGCCTCCCAGGCCTGGTGGCGCCCTCTCCAGCATGTTGCCAGCACCGCAGCAGCTGCTCCCTCACTAGCACCGTCAGCCCTCCGCGCCAGGCATGCACAGCCGCCACCTCTTGGTCCGTCAACACAAGTTTTGTTGCGTCTCCGATCTTGATGAAGTTGCGGCAAGATTTTTCGATTGGGGATATTTGGTTCACTTTTGGCGGGTGAAAGCTGTCCTCGATATCGATCGTCGTCGTCAGAGGCAAACACGTAGCAGCAGCGAGACGAGCAGCGTCGAACCCTGGCAACGGCAGCATCATCCAGTAGCAGGCGACCAGGGCGCGCATCAGCTTAGGAAGGTATTCACAAGCTTCATCGCAGGCACAGGTGCGCGTTCTCTAAGTCATTCGCGCGCACCCCTCCCCCGGTGCAAGCTGCACCGCCTCTGCCTCAGCGGAAAGCCTGATCGTCACCCTCCTGCGCCGTGCAACTCCTTGCCTGGCGCAGCAAACCCCGCTGACCGGGGAAACCGCTGGCTAGAAGGGAGCGGCGTGAGTCACCAGGCACGCTGGCAGGGACAGCACTGCAGCGCCGCCAGCAAACAGGAGCAGGAATGAGGGGCGCACTGTGCTGCCTCGGTGCGTGCGCCATGGCGGCAGCGGCGGCTACGGGAGGGGTGGGGCAGCAACAGCAGCGTCAGCTGGCGGGCGCTGGCGCGGGGGCAGCAGCCTTTGCCGGCCCTCACCGCACTGGGCTGCGGTTAGGCGGGCTGGGGGGTTGCAGATCTTGGCGAGGAGCAACAGGAGCCAGCGGCAGCAACGGTGCATGCAACAGCCGTTCCTGCAGCGGCACCAGCATCTGCAGCAGCAACAGGGCAAGACGAGGGGCCCTGTACGCCACCCTCGACCTGAAGCCCGCCTTCAGCGTGTACGCCACCCTGCCCGTCGGCTCCAAGCGGCAGGAGGCGGGGGAGGGCGCAATCCTCGACCCCTCCAACCCGCAGCCCCCGTTTCCCGTGGACGCTTTCGACATGGTGAAGGCAGACCTGGCGCCGTTCACGGACTCCATCAAGGAGCTGGTGGACACCCAGCACCCCGTGCTGAGCATGGCGGCGAAGCACTTCTTCGAGAGGCGCCACGGCAAGAGGTTCCGCCCCACGGTCGTGAGCCTCATGAGCCGGGCGGTGGCGGATGCCCCTTACGAGGTGATACGCACCAGCAAGACGTACAAGATGCAGGGGCAGCTGGGGACCATAACTGAGATGATACATGTGGCGTCGCTGATCCACGATGACGTGCTGGACGAGGCGGAGACGCGCCGCGGGGGGCTCGCCATACACAAGCTTTACTCCAACAAGGTGCGCCTTTTTTTGGGCTTGTTTTTTGTGCTGAGTAAGATGTCTGTACATTCATAAAAACTTCAAGTACTTGAAGTATATTGCACGTTGATGTGCTGGACGAGGCGGAGACGCGACGCGGGGGGCTGGCCATACACAAGCTCTACTCCAACAAGGTGCGTTTTTTGTTTTTGCTGGATAGAGAAAGCTTTTTTTTACATGTATTTCAGAAGTATACAGATATGGTGTACATTTGTACACATACTTGTATGGATACTTCGAAGTACACTATAACGTGTAAAGCAGGTCAACGAGCTCATCCATGACGCGCCGCGGGAGCTGGCCACACACACGCTCTACTCCAACAAGGTGCGATGCTGCTGCTGCTGAGCACTGCTGCTAGCACTGCTGCTGAGCACTGCTGCTGCTGGCACACTACTACATACCAGTACTGACACACCGCCGGATCGCATATATATGAAGCTACTAGTACATAGCATGCTTGGCATAAAATCAAAGGTACTGTACTTACCGGCGTGTGTAGGGTGGGGCTGCTTGTCACCAGGTAGATAGCTTTGGCCTGGCCTTTTCCCTCAGCCATGGCAGCATCTGGGACTGTGTTAACGTTGCAGCTTACTTGCACAGGTTGCATGCTCTGCACTGGTCAGCACCTTGAGCGTGTATGTTTGACTTTCAAGTATCCTTCCAAGCATGATGCAAGTGGTGCGCTGCAGCTGCCACCGCTGCCGCTGCTGCCGCCTCTCCCGCTGTACAGCAGCATTTGGCGGGGTCCTGTTGATGTATGCGTATGCATCAACTATGTTTGATTCTGTGTTAAGTTGCTTTTTATCGTGCGTGGGCAGACCGTCAACGCTAATGGCTGGCACTACTGTTCTTGTAGCCTGCCATGTAATCATTTGCCTGTCAGCGCGAGGTGTACACCACCGTATTCGGCTTGCAACACAATATGTACACACGTGGATGGTTGGTGGATGGATGTGAATAGGATCATATTCCTTCCTAGATAATCTTCAGTGAAAATTGGCTGGCCACCCATAGTTTTGAGGTGCGAGCGCTTTTGCACGCGCTGCCATCATGCAACATGAGTCTATGTACTTGGTTTGTACTTGTACTGTACACATGTACACACAGTTAGGCGCAGTGCACTCGCAACGTAGTGTCAAGTATTTGTACTTGCGGGCGTGCAAGAGCCCATATGCACACGCCATGCATGTCAGCAAGCTCGTGGCGATGGCATATGTCGGGAAGCGTTGTAATAGTTTGGGTAGTGTCACCCCTCCCACACCCCGCACCCAAGCAAGACCTGCCCTAAATCACGCATGGCATTGGTATGTCGTTGATGCAGAATGGCGGGCGACAGGTGGTTTTGCACACTCACACCCATGCAGCAAGCTGGTGTACCAGTGCAAGCATGCTGGTTACAAACAGGGGTGTAAACTGGTGTGGGCGGCTAATTCTAGGTTTTCTGGAACCGGTTGGAGCCAACGGAAGTACGTGGGCAGGCCGCTGCAGCGTACCCGTGCACTAGCGTTGGTAGCTATGGTCTCACATCATGCGGTTGTGTATTTCATTGTATGTATACTACTAGTAGTATATATACTTCAAGTACATGGTAGACATGTTTGTGGACCTCGCATGCGCGTGCGCAGGTGCTGGCGGGCGACCAGCTCAATCAATACTGATGCATTATACCGGTTGAACGTGCGCAGAGCGTCTAATGTGTACATACCAGTTCAAGGAGGGTGTTTATTTCTGAAGTACAGTGTACATAAAAAGTGCTTTATGGGGACCACATGTTCGCACAGGGGGCAGTGCTGGCGGGCAATGCTGGCTGGCAACTACCTTGTGGGGCGCGCCTTGGTGCTGTTGGCGCAGCTGAATGGTGTTGAAATTGTGTCTCAATTGCATGCATGTATGTATGTATACATAGTTATACATAAACAGCTCTATATATGGGCCTCGTGTGCGCACAGGTGGCGGCGCGGATGACTACCGTCCTCGGTGCTGCCGGCGCGGCCGAACAATGTTGAAGTGTCTCACCTCCACAATTTTCTACTGTAGTATATCACTACTGTATTATGTCCATGCATACATGCATAAGCCAACCACTCTGTATGGACCTCATGTGTGTGCAGGTGGCGGTGCTGGCGGGCGACTACCTCTTGGCGCGCGCGTCGGTGCTGCTGCTGCGGCTGAACAATGTTGAAGTTGTGTCTCACTTGCAGTACTGCAATAATTTAAAACTTCTGTATGGACCTCATGCGCGCGCAGGTGGCGGTGCTGGCAGGCGACTACCTCCTGGCGCGCGCTTCGGTGCTGCTGGCGCGGCTGAACAATGTTGAAGTTGTGGAGATCATGGCGACCGCACTGGACAGCCTGGTGCAGGGCGAAATCATGCAGCTGCAGTCTGCGCCGGAAGACCTTCTGGACATGAGCCACTACCTCAAGAAGTCCTACTACAAGGTGAGAACCTCAACATCTATTCAGAAACTTCAATTGTGAAGTAGAAGAGCAGCGCCCGACGACCTCCTGTACATGAGCCACTACCTCAACAAGTCGTACTGCAAGGTGAGGATCTCAGCAGTCAAAAAGCCACCTCAAGAAGTCCTTGCTACAAGGTGGGAACTTCAACTTTCAAAACTGCAATGTTGAAGTACAAGAGTATGCAGCTGCAGTCCGCACCCGATGACCTCCAAGACATGAGCCACTACCTCAAAAAGTCATACTACAACGTATAATACATCAATATTGAAGTACAAGAGTATGCAGCTGCAGTGCGCGCCCGTCAGTGTTCTGATGTGCTCCACTACCTCTGGAAGTCATACAGTACAAGGCGTGAATTTAGATGTTCAAGTTACAGTGCAATGCAGGGCATATTACCATGTTCGTTGAAGAAGAGACCTGCGGCTGCCATCCGGCGACCTGTTGCACACGCGCCACTACTGTACCTCACTCCCACAAGTTGCTCAAAGTTTGAAGTTGGATACCGTGGTCAGCAGCTGCAAGCCTGTGACGCGCTGCACACGAGCCCGCGCAAACACCTCCAGAATACAATCTGATAGCTCCAACATGTTGTCAGAAAAGCGTGCTGGTGCAACTGGCGCTGGACGACTCGCCGGCCATGGTATGTAGTGTTGATGTACATTGCGCACACGAAACTACCAAGAAGTATATACCTGGTGGTTGCTGTGCGAGCGGTCACTCACAGCAGCAGGCATCCCGCAAACAGGCTGGTTGGTACACTTCATCAAGCTCGGCTTGGGGCGCGGAAAGGGCATGTGAGAGAAACCAAAAAGGCTGCTAAGCCCAGATACTGCCGTGGCTGGGGCAAAATGCCAGGCCGAAGCCTGTGGGGTGATTTGTCCACCTGGTGAAAAGCACCGGACAGCCCCCCCACACCTACACGCGCCGGTCAGTGTCCTTGAGGGCTAGGGATGATTCAGAGTACAACTACCAACCGGGCTTACTTGTTCGATGCCACCAAAAAGCCAGCATGTGCGCACCGGAAAAGAGATGGCCAACCAAACAGCCCACTCATCACACTGGCTGTAGATTCCGGTACTTGGATACCCAACCATGTACACTATCTGAAGTACTTGTATGTGTATGCACAGTCACACATCAATGTATACTAGGAATGTGAAGTGCGCAAACGGCGCAGGCAGAACTATCAAAGCCGAGCCTGTTGCCCACACAGTACCTTATCACCCTATTTAAGGCATGTTTTCTAGCACCACACCACATTTTCATCGGTAATACCGTCTATATGGTGTCAGCATACCATAGTGCGTGTATACCGGTGTGTTATCGTTAGTAGTGTGCAGCAACTTACTACTTCACCACATCGTATTTTTCATACTTCTGCAAGTACATACAGTAACACGGCATACAAAGTAACTTGGCAACTGCTAATACCCACCACCGCACACTCATCACCACCTCTCCCCTACCGCACACACGCAGACTGCGAGCCTCATCTGTAGTGCCTGCAAGTCAGCGGCTCTCCTGGGAGGGCACGACTTCAACTCTCCCACCGCGATCGCTGCGGAAGAGTATGGCTACCACATGGGACTGGCATTCCAGATTGTGGACGACATATTGGACGTCACCGCTGGCGCGGAGGTGCTGGGCAAGCCCGCAATGGCGGACATGTCACTGGGACTGGCGACTGCGCCGCTGCTGTATGCCGCTGAGGAGGTGAGAGGTGCTGCTGAGCATTGTTGCTGGTCATGTTTTTGGCAGAGAAGTGCCTTTGTGCACAGGTGGGACAAGTCAAGTATCCTGAGTGTGAGTATACTCGAGTATTGGGTGTGCGGAGGGGCTGGGCAAGCCCGGCATGGTGGACATTTCTCTCAGGCGGGCGGCGGCGCCGCTGCTGTACGCTGCTGACGAGGTGACAGGTGCCTGCTTAGCTTTTTTGCTGAGAAGTGCCTTAGTGCACAGGTGGGACAAGTCAAGTATCCTGAGTATGAGTTAACTCGTGTATTGAGTGTGCAGAGGTGCTGGGCAAGCCCGCAATGGCGGACATGTTGCTTGGGCTGGCGACTGCTCCGCTGCTGTATGCCGCTGAGGAGGTGGGGGCTTACTGCTGAGCACTGTTGGTCAGCATTTTTTTTGCTGAGAAACGCCATAGACTATAGTGCACAGGCGGACCAAGGCACGTGCATAAGTATTCCTAGTATGAGTATACTCGAGTAATGAGTGTGTGCGGAGGTGCTGGGCAAGCCCGCCATGTCAGACATGTCGTTGGGACTGGCGGCTGCGCCGCTGCTGTGTGCCGCTGAGGAGGTGAGAAGCCGCTGCTGCTGAGCACTGTTGCTGAGAAGTGCTATGGTGCACAGGCGGGACAAGTCAAGTATTCCTAGTATGAGTATGCTTTGAGTGTGCGGAGGTACTGGGCAAGCCCGCCATGGCGGACATGTCGTTGGGACTGGCGGCTGCGCCGCTCCTGTGTGCCACTGAGGAGGTGAGATGTGCTGCTGCTGAGCACTGCAGGGAAGTGCCAGTGCCGCACATCCATACTAACACTCTCATGTGCGCGCAGGTGCAGGAGCTGCGCCCCTCATCTCCTGTTGCTAGCTACTTCCAGAAATATTACGGTCTAATGTAGGCCTACTACAGTACATGTGTGTACACACTGCAAGTTGAACTACTCTCTACACTCTGTATTCACATCCATGCAAGCGCTTCCATGTGCACATTTTCCCGCGCATGCGCAGGTGAAGGAGCTGCGCCCCCTATCTACATGTACACACTTTGAGTTGAACTACTTCTAGTATTACACACTGTACTCACATCCATACAAACAACTTTCATGTGCGCGCAGGTGCAGGAGCTGCGCCCCCTCATCAAGCGCCGCTTCAAGGAGCCCGGAGATAAGGAAGCGGCCTTCGAATACGTCCTCAAAACAGACGCGATAGCGCGCTCCCGCGCACTGGCCCTTTGGCATGCTCAGCGCGCCGTGGACGCTGCGGCGCGCCTCCCGCCCTCAACAGCGCGCCAAGCGCTCATGAACATATGCCACACGGTGCTCACGCGCGCCAAGTGAGGGGCGGGCGTTGGTGCTGAGGTGCTGCTGCTGGTGAGCAGTTGCACTGGTGGTGCTGCTGAGCACTGGTGCTGCTGCTGAGCACCGGTGCTGCTGCTGAGCAGTGGTGCTGTTGCTGAGCACCGCTGCCGCTGAGCACTGGTGCTGCTGCTGAGCACCGCTGCTGCTGCTGAGCACCGCTGCTGCTGCCGAGCAGCCAGCATTGGCGCCAGCTCAGAGCCCTAGCGCACGGCAACAACGGTCTTGCTGAGCTCAGCAGTTGCAACGCAGGCAGTGGCTGCTCAGCAGAAGAAAGACCCTTGCTGCACACTGCAACGCCACCACACACCACGGGCGCGCACAGCTCCCTTTAGGGTGTGTTGGCCTCAGTGCTGCCGCGGCATGTCTGGGTAGAGGGCTGAGCCCTGTGACTTGCCAGCAGCTATCATGCGGTTTGGAGCAGGTAGTCCCTGCATGTGTTACCCCCCCTCCCTGTATGCTGGCAGGCGGGGGGTGGTGGGTGCTTCACAGTGTGAAGCAGCAGCAGCAGCGCCGGTGTCGCTAGGGCTTCCGCCATGCTGTGCATGCCTGCCCACCTCCTATTTGCGCATGCGCCACCCCAAGGCTGCAGCGAAGCAGGCCGGTGAACTGCACAAATTTGGACAGGAAACTGGTGGCAATGTGGCAATTTTAGAAGGGGGAGGGGATAGCAGGTACCTGGGTGCAGGGGGGGATTTCAGGGGCAGGCAGGGGGGCGGGTGGGTAGTTGAAGTGCAGAGGAACACTTGCTGCGTGAGCTTTTTCCACGACAACAGAACAAACCGGTGGTATGGATGTGTGGCAGCGGCACCTGTGCACGCACGGCCATCCTGTACCGGATCGCAGCATGAGGTTTGATGAGCACAACCTTTTTACCAACCACATGCACCTGCTATATTTCGCTTGTGCCTGGGTTGTGCATACTCTGGTGTTTTGCCTTCCTGTAGCTGAACCGGCTGCGCTTGTGAACGGCTGTCTGTCCAACGGTGTGTTCTGTGCATTATGCCTGCTGATTGCATGCCCAGCTACTGCCACAGTCATGGACTTGTCAAAATAGACTGTGGCTGACAAGAGCATGGCAATGGTCAAGGTACACACAAACCAACTTCAGCTGGCGCCTGTGCATTCGCTGGTGCTGCTTGTGCCTTAGTGCATTCGCACCTGCTGCCTGTGGTTGGCTGCTCGCCGGTGTGAGATGGCCTAAGCGATGCCAAGAGCAGTCACTTCCGTTACCATATCGTTATTGGCCACGCATCGGTTATTTCACTTTCACATGCCACACACCTGGCTGTCTGGTGCTTTCATCAGGTGAACAAATCACCCCACAGGCTTCGGCCAGGCATTTTGCCCCAGCCACGGCAGTATCTGGGTTCAGCAGCCTTTTAGATTTCTTTCACGCTTGTACATGAGCGCCATGACAGTTTGGTTCACCACAGTGTCAAGCGGGCCTTGCAAGACACCTTCCGTCAGTACCTGCGTGTACCGGTGCAGGACGAGGGGTACCGCCCCTTCGCGGGGGGCAATCACCCCGAGTACCACATCGACATGGTGATACCAGCGCACGGCTTCCGGTCCACCGGCTACAACGACCCCGCCAAGCAACTGCACGTCATGGTGGATGTCACGA
>JAULBY010021021.1:0-18695 GCA_032358315.1 Ophiocytium majus | reverse complement strand
GGTGGGGGGGGGGGGGGGGGGGGGGGGGGGGGGGGGGGGCAGTGGGCAGATGGAAAGCGGGGTAAGGCTGGCGGGCACACTGTGAGGACAGCTCCACGCGCGCACACAGTGGTTTTGGGGGTTGGGGTAGGGTTGGGGGAGGGGTGGTTTGCGCGGGCAACGTGGACAGACGGGGTGGAGGTGGCCGGGGGGGCGGCTGGCAGTTACCCCGGCAGACAAACACGCACACATGCACACACAGTATTTGTTTGGGTGGGGAAGGGGGGTAGGGCGGGGGGGTCGGTTTGCACACGCGCATGCGATCGGACAGGGGCCCTCCCTCGGCAGGCAGGTACATGGGGAATACGCATGCACACAAGATGTAGGTTTGGGAAACGGGGGTGGGTCAACCCAAATCGCATGCATCAAAGGGCAGGAGGTGCGGCTGGACGCATATCGCGGCTTTGTGTTGAAGGGGCGGAGGGAGTGGCGGGCCAGTTCGCACACACCTTCTGCCAGTGGTCTGTGGGGCGTTCGCAACTGCGAAGGAGTGGGGGGGTCTATCACGCATGGGCATGTGCAAACAGGGCTGGGCTGCTCATCGCACATACCAAAAATATGCAGGTAATACTTCACTTGAAGTACACATGTTTACTTCAAGTATAAGGTGTGGGCGCGGCGAGGCAGTGGCGGCAAGTACCGTGGCGGGCGTGGGTTCGCCCAACAGCATCCGGTGTGCACAGAAGTGCCACTGGCAGAACTGGCAAAGGCCATTGGGGCGGCATAGGGAAGATGTGCACTGTGGCGCGGCGCATGCGGCTGCGTGGTGTAGCCGGACGCTGCCGCTGGTGCACGCAGTGCTCGAGGCTAATGACACCAGAGTGCTGGTGTTCCAGAAAGAGTTGCATGACACAACACGCAGCTGTCCTGCACGCTGTCTCATGTCTGCACTGCAGGTATCTACACTGTTCATGTATCGTATACTTTGAAGTGAAAGAACATGTGTACATATGTGTACACGCACATTATATTCATGGCGCGCACCTGATAGATGTTGGACCAGTCCACGAAGAGGCGCAGCTGCTGAGCATCGCGGGCCACCTGAGGGTTGCACGCAACGAACGTTGCGGCGGGTTAGACCATGAAGGTCTGCAATGGGAAGCTACCAATTCCCATGCAGGATGCACACGCAAGCTAAAAGCAACCAAGGATGGCCGGCATGCGTGAAGGCGAAGTGATGATGGTGCCGTTCGCACAACCGGCCCAACCATAGGGCCACCCCGGATTTTGCGAGACTGCCGGCTGCTGTCCTTGCATAGGGGGGTAAGGGTGGCCCAAAGCAACGCAGCACTGCCAGGAGCAGCGGTGTACCTGGAGCACTGACTGTGCCGTTGCCCCACAAACTGCATGCGGTTGTGCCCGGACGCCCCGCGGGCAAGTGAAACATGCGCATGCACCCATTTCCCGGCAAGAGACGCAGGTGTCTGCTGAAGTGAGCGGCACACCAGAGGACACCGCTGCTGCTGTTGCAGAGCACTGCAAGGTGCACACCAGCAGCGAAGCGAAGCAGCCCTGTGCAAGGCCGCGTGGCGCACCTGCTTGCGAAAGTCGTCAAGGGGCAGCGCGGCGCGTGCATTGATTCCCTCCACCGCGGCGTGCACTGCAGTAGCACTGCCCGCAGTCACGCGCACCCAGCCGCTCTCGGAGGAAGTGTCAGAGGTCTGCAGCTGCACGCCAAACAGGGCCTGGAAGCGGGCGGCGTGGTCCCCATTGGCGCCGCTGAAGGCGGCCACGAAGGCAGGGGTGAGCCCCGTCACGAGATGGCTGACCTGCTCCTGCTGCTCCGTTGTGTGCTGCTCCGGCTGCTGCTGCGGCTCCTGTGGCTCCTGCTGCCCCCCCTGTGCCTGCTTGGCCTCGGGAGCAAACTCCTTCGCCTGCTCAGGCTGCTGCACCTCGGGAGCCGCCACGGCCTCGGGCGTCACCTCCGCAGGTGCCTCGGCGGCAGGGGCGGCGGCAATAGGAGCGCTAACATGCAACACTGTTTGTGGACCCGTGGACCCGTGGACGACAGCGGCGTAGGACATGGCCCAGGCGCCGCCTGCTGACCCGGGCGCGCGAACGGTGGAAGTGGCCATGGGTGGCGGCGGGTGGTGCTGCGGAGGCAAGGGGCTGCTGCGCACCTGCTGCCGTTGCCTGTGCACGCTGTGCCCTGGCCGTCCCCGTGTGTGTGTTAGCTCTCATCAACTTGCAATCACAGGACAACAAGCGAACCACATGAGTCTTCAATTGCTTCAAGTTTGAACATTGACCTTAGGCTTGGTGCTGCATGCAGGATGGAGCAGACACCACGTTCCAAGCCGCAAATTGGCCTGTTTTGTGTGTTTCAAAAATGGCCATTTTGCAGCTCTACAACAGTGATAAGCAATGTGGGATTGTGTGCATTGTTGAGGCTGGCGCAGCTGTGCTGGTGCTTTGCGTGCACATTGAAGCCGCATGCGCGCATGCGGCGCAAACTACCTTTTCCCATGCGGGCTCGCTGCGCTCGCAGCGCTCGCTTCGCTCGCAATTTAATTAATTATTGCCCCGTCCCTACATATGCCCATTTCGCCAGCACAGTGTACCGCAAACAAACAAAAAACTAAGGAAAGGGGAGAGTGGAATAGGTGTTTCTTCAAACCACTGAGCATGCTAGTGTTACAGGTAATGAGCTATGTGGCGCACGTGCACGGGTTGTTGTCCCTGCATGGTCGCACGCGCGCATGCTCAGCAAAACTGCGCATCCTCTTGTGCTCAGCAGCCGCAGCGCAAATTCGAATTTCTTCCCGCCATCTGAAGAGATTGACGCTCGTGTTTGGGCACACACTCGGACACAAGCTCCCAAGCCACAACCAGCCCCGCCCGCGGCCAGCACCAGCTGCCAGTCCGCCTTCTCCGGCATTGGCAGCACCCATTGGGCCGCAAGCACACTGCACGGAGCCAGTCACTGTCGCCGCGTAAAGCGCGTGCAACATGGAACAGGCGGGGAAGGAGGGTGGGGGCGGCGGAGGGGCGGGCCGAAGCTGGCGGCAGGTACTGGTGGGACAAAAGCAGCAGCAGAGCAGGACCCTTCCAGCCCTTGCGCTCGACACCGACGACTGTGGCAGCACCAGCGATGAGGGTGGGTGCGCGAGCCCCAGCCCCAGCCCCCCGGCCGCGGACGAAGCCATCCCCACCAGCAGCCACATCCAGCCTGTCTCAAACTCTGCACCGCACCAGCAGTGGGGCGGCGAGAGCTTCGGAGGCGACAGCAGGCACCAATCACCCACCAGCAGCGCCAGCAGCGCTGGCACCAGCGGGAAGGTGCCAGCTGTTGCCTCCCCGAATCACTCCGGCCCACTCGTCTCTGCTCCTGCTGCAACCGTCGCTGCCCACCGCGAGAGAGCAGCCAGCCCAGGCTCTGCCGATGCAGCTGCCGCGACGCCGCGAGGCCTGCGCCGCACGTTCGACGGCAGCATGGGCTCTCCCTCCATGGCCACAGGCACATCCCCCGCCATTGACAGCAGTGGCAACACAGGGCACCTCAGCATCGACGTTCCCCTGGGCCCGGCACGCACTTCCGTTTCGCTTCCGGACGAGGGCACCACCGGCACCGGCGTCTCAACAGCGGCAGTCGCCAGGGGCGGCGGGGCTTCCAGCATCGCCACCAGAGCTGTCATTGTGCCTGATGACCCTCCGCAGGACAGCATTGGCGACTTCAACGTGCAGCCGTCGTCCAACTTCGAGGCACGGGCGGCGCCGGAGCCCGAGGCGGGGTGGGTCGCGACGCAGCTCACGTGCCCTGCGGCCAACATGGGACGTGTCCTCGGCAAGAGCGGCCGCAACATCCGCTGGCTCAACAACCACGCCAAGTGTGTCACGCCAGGAAAACCTCAACTTCACTATGCTGCAAGTGCGGCCCGTTGTGCGGTTGCTCAGCAGCTGCGTCACTTGCCGCTGCTGCAGTGGCCGCAGTCGGCGTGCGCGCGCGGCCGGCGGCCACACGTGCTGTGATCGTGCGTGCGTGAGTCGCGCCTGACCTGCCCCCCCCCCCCGACCCTGCTCCCACAACCGCTGCTGAGCACGCAGCGCCTGCGCACACCACTGCCCCGCTCAGCAGCGTGAGGCACTTAGCTCGTCATCACGCTTCTTTTGGAGGGACTGCAGCGCATCTAATTAAGCCCGGGAACTGCCCGCCGGGGTGCTGCGCAGGTGCTACGTGCAGGTGGACAAGGGCCCACCCGGCACCCCAGGTGTTGTGCACATCTCGGGCAAACAGGAGTACGTCGCCCAGGCATACCACATGATTCAGCAGGTGCGTGTCCCACGGCGTTGGCAACTGCAGGTGTGAGTTTGCGGCCGTGGCACGCGACACAATGCGATTTATTGTGTGCAGGGCATGGACACGGAGAGGCGAGGTGTGGGTGTAGGGTTCTCATGTGGTTGGTGAGCGGGTGCTCAGCAGCACTGACAACGCGCAGCAGCCACGGCAGCAGCAGGCGGCAGCACCAGCAGCGGCATCACCTACTGCGCATCGCGGCGCAGGGTACCGTGTCAAGCTTGTGCAAGAGCTACTGAACATGCACTGACAAGATGTTGTGCCTAGTAGTGCTGTGGGTGTGATGTAGCATACCCGTGTGAGCGCTGCGCCTGGCATCCGTCTGCCGTTGTCACACGCCTTAGCAGCTTGCAAACCCCGCAGACTCACCAGCCATGCTGCCCACTGCACCCAGTCAATGACACGGCAAGTGCATGCGGCGAGTGCATGCTTTTGTGTTGACATGGACGGCAACGTGTGCAATACACCACATGACGCGCAACTTCCTCGCCGGTGACACCACCCAAACGCACGTGGCAGCACCACCACCAGCAGCTGGTTTGCGGACACGACACCACATACCCGGCACAGCTGTTGACACTCCATTTCTGAACCATGATCAACGGTGTCCCCCCCCCCCCACTCTGCTGCTGCACCACTGCCCGCCCGCATGCGCTCACCGGGCAACTGCTGCCGCTGAGCAGGTGATCCGCTTTGGCACGCACGCCCACTGCGAGGGCGGCACCATTCTGACACGCATACTGCACTGCGACCGCGAGCGCGCCGCCGCGCTGGAGGCGCACGGCCCTGCGTTTCTCAAGTGGCTGGAGCGGCAGCACAGCGTGGACATAGTCATTGAGCACCCGCCTGGCACCACTGGCTGCAGCGGTGAGTTGAGGTTGGTGTTGAAGCTGGTGTTGAACTTCGCAGCAGCAGCACCGGCAGCGGTGAGTTGAGGTTGGTGTTGAAGCTGGTGGTGAAGCAGCAGCAGCAGCACCGGCAGTGGCATCAGCACATTGTGGATATACGCTCCGAGCCGTTGCATGCCCGCCTGGCACTGGCCGCAGCGGTGACCTGGACGTGTGATATTGGCGCTGGTGTTGTTGGAGTTTGCAGCAGCAGTGCAGCAGCAGGCGTATCGCAAGCAGCACCCTTGGCGGCGGCGGCGCCAGCCATGTTCAACAGTATGGGGTTGGAGGTGGTCAGTACAAGCACTATCTGCTCTGCTGTAGGTATTCCATGCGGCGGCTGCTCTGTTGCACTGATGCTGCATTCATGGCACTTGTGTGCAGACTAAACCGCAGCAGAGCGCGGCGCAATGCAGCCACGCTGCCCTACACCACGGCTCACCCCCCTGAGCTCTCTCCTCTACAAAACGCGGCCGCCAGTCGCCATCACAGGGTGGAGTGACAGCGTGGACGCGGCGGCGCAAGACATGTTCTACACTGCCAACGGCACGTCACCAGCGGAGGCTGACCAGATGGGCAGTAACGCGTGCGTTGTGGCCGTGCCGCGTGAGCAAGTGGGGGTGGTGCTGGGGCCGCAGGGCAGCACCATACAGTTCCTGGAGTGGAGCACCGGCACGCGTATGCTGGCAAGTGCGCTGCCACCGCACCTGGTTTTGGTGCATGTTGCTGGTGCGAGCTCACTTGCACTGCTCACACATTGGAGGCACAGCAATGATGCCGCATTGCCATGGCGTTGTTCTTGCACACTGCATGGTGGCCAGTGCCAATCTGCGGAGGGTTGGGCATGGCCCCGCGCTTGTGTGTGCAATGCCAGTGTGACATTGCATCACATATCTGCATGAGACGTGGCGACCAGTGGCAGCTGCTCAACAGCATATGTGCAAGTATTGGCGCAGTGGGACAAGTCATGAAAAAACTATGCATGATAAATGCACCGTCTGAAGCAGCTGTGCCAGTTGCTCACACACCAGTGCTCCGACACATTGCTGCAACTGCCGCACCTCCTGGCATGCACTGTCCTGTCAAAGCCTGCACTGCAAGCTTCACCATCTCTGTAGCATACACACATGCCCCCATGCCTCCGCCACTCACGCAACCACTCCGACATCTGCGCCGTGCAGATGGAGCATGCCAGGGACGGCGGCGACGCCAGCCTGCACATCGTGGGCCCGCCCGCAGGCCTAGAATACACCAAGTCGCTGCTGAGCAGGCTCATGTGCTACGGCCCAGCCGTACTGAGCCCTCACACCCCTATCGACACATTCTTGCCCACCACCAGCGCCGGCGCACCTACCTACGCCACCCGCCCCCCGGCGCGCGCCGCGGTGCCACACCAGGGCGGCGTCTACAGCGGAGGCCACCCTGGCGGCGGCCGCAGCCCCCCCAGGCCTGGTGGCAAGGGAGGGAGACGCCCCCCGCAGCGCACGTCGCCGCGGAGGCACATGCGCGGTGGGTGGCTTGCCGCTGATGCCGCGACGCAGGCCACCGCCATGCAGCACTACCCATACCAGGGCTACGGCGGCGGGTACGCGGCTGGCGGCCGCTACGGCGCTGGCACCTACGCGGGCACGCTGGCGCAGCAGCAGGAGGCGTGGTACAACGCAGCGGCGGTGGGGGGCGAGGCGGCCTACTACGGCAGCGCCGGCGATGGCAGTGGCGGGGATGCTGGGTACGCGGGGGCCTACCCGGCGGGGAGCGTGTACGGCGGCGCCAGCGGTTACCCCGCGTACTACGCCAACACCGGCACCATGTACCCTGGCTACGCGGCTGTCGGCGCCCCCTATGGCGACGGTGGCGCCGCCAGGGCCGCTGCGAGCGGCGCATCGTGGCCGTACGCGGCCTCGGTGCAGCAGGCGCCGCAGGCGTGGTCTGGCGCGGTGCCCTCTCCCTACGACATCCAGCAGCAGTGCTACGCGGAGGTGCTGGCCGCGCAGCCGCAGCCGCAGCCGCTGCCGTTTCAGTACTCGCAGGGCGCTGTCGCGGCGGTTGCGGCGGCGGCGGCGGCGGAGCCCGGCAGGCCGCATGGCAGAGGTGCTCAGCAGCACGGCAGGGGTGCTCAGCAGCCGGGAGGGCGTGCTCAGCAGCCGGGAGGGCGTGCTCAGCAGCAGACGATGCCGGAGGCGCGGCGCGAGGTCATGCGGCACACGAACGTGCGCACTGCCACAGGCGAGTAGCGTTATTTGCTTATATGTTAAAGTACTCTTATCAAACTCCACTTAGGGCGCGGAAAGCCCTTTGCGCACGGTGCGCGTGACCAAAAAAAGGGATCACAGGTGAAGTACTTTAACTGGTACTGCAAAAGTACCAATGGCACCCGCACTGGCATCCCCTCACCCTGGCGCATGGCACGTGCCGCACCGCCCAAGTACTTTTAGTATGCACATGTGCAGTACTTTTCTGGCGACCGGTTGGTGTCCGGTAACACAATGCGTGCGTGGCAATTGCCAACCGCCGCATGGCCATGCATGCACCGTGATACTGCACACTCGGTTGGCGCTGTTCTGACACCCTGGGTCTGGTGCCGCCATGCGTGCACGTGCACCAATGCGCGCAAGACTGCCGCTGACGGACACTGGCAGAATTACGGGGCATCCCCTTGTCTGGCGATACACTTCAGAAGTGCTTCAAGACATGCTGTGGTGGCCTTTCAAAGTGCGTTTTTGTCTGACTTTGCACTTGACTGTGTGCGTTGCTCGTGCTGAGCAGGTGGCCGCCGCCGCTGGTGAACACATGTTCATCGTGCTCACCAAATCATGAAGACCCAGATGCCGCGGAGGAGCAGTCCACCAAGGCGCTGCTAGAGAGTGCTTTTTTCTCAGTGGGCGCAGCGGCAGCTGTGCCCACTTCAACTTGCAGTTGCAGTCCAGCACAAGTGGCAGAGCGCGTTAGGCTACCAAAACAGGGAGAGGGGGGGGTCAGCCAGATGGTACAGTGCGCTTTACTCTTTGCAACACACAACGGATCAGCCAGCAGCAACGTACGTATTATCAGACAGCAAAAAGTTCTGCGAGTGTAGGGCGGCGGGGCAAGCAGTCACTGCTAGGCGCTGCTGTGCTGCTGCAGCTTGGCGGCTACCGCTTGAGAAAGCGCTTGTCACTTCAGGGAGCACCACCACATGAGGCGTGAGTGGTATTCATACTTCTGCGGTGGTTTAGCGGCAATGGCTACACATTGGTGGCGGTGTAGTGGGTGGAATTTGTACAGTGTTTCTCCGGGCCTTGTGTGCCACATACACCTATCAGTGCTGCTGCCCTGCAAAGCACACTGATCTTGCGGTGTCATTTGCAGACAGGGGGTGTGCAGGCAGTTCTCAAGTGTGCGTGCTCGTGTTGGAATGGTCAGTGTTGTCCACTGTGCCAGCAAGTCTAGCCATGCCAAGGCCCACTGGCGCGGTTGCAGCAGCGGACGTTACATTTTGGGCAGCAGTAGTGTGGCATTGTGGAATGGAGACAATCATTGTGGAGTGTTGCCGGCACACGACTGTTGCGGCCACATGCTGTCCTGTTGACTCTTCCCACCAACCTGGTAGTAGTTGTTTAGTGTGTAGTGTGCACGAGTGGCGCTGCGGCCGCTGCTGCGCACTGCACTCTGCGACATAGCGGGCAACAGCGAATGCCGGCTGTCATAGGCTTGCGCCCACTATTGCACATCCTGTCCTTGTCAGCATGCCGCTGCCGCCAAAATGACCAGCATGTGAGAATGTGTTTACAACACGAGCAGCCTTGGTGCTTACACGCACAGCAGCAGGATGTGATTACCTGCTGCTGCTGCCAAAAGCTGGCCCCACACTGAGTGTAGGCAAAACACTGCACCAACACTGCCGAGAAGCAGCATTGAACACCCCGTGCACAATTTCAGACTGCCTTGTTGCAGTCGCTAAATGCAGCGCGCCCCACAGATTCCAGCAAGTCACAACAGGTTTGGCACCAACGCACGCGCAGGCAGCACCCGCACCACCCCTCATTCCCCACCACACCGCCTCCGCCGCCACAGAAGGTGAACACTTGTATTCAGCTTTCACACAGAGTGCGCACACACGCCGCCACACCAAAAAGCGGCCGCGGCGGCAGCGCGTACGCACCCCAGCCCCCGCCTCTGCGTAAAACCCTCGCCCCTCGGCGGGGCCCCTCCGCCGCCTTTAGACCCGGGGGTCTACTTGCCGCCGAGGTGGCGCTGCTCAGCAGAAGCAGCTGCTGCTCAGCAGCGGCGGAGGGGCGACGCCATTGGGCGGCTGCCTGGTAAGAACCGGGGGTCCTACCGCAGGCGGCGGGCCTCGCGCTCCCACTCGAGCAGGCAGAGGATGTCGCCCTCACGGACGGGCCCCTTGACGTTGCGGATGATGGTGCGGGAGGAGTCATCCATGAAGTCCACGCGCACCTACAAAAAAACAATAGCGTTGTGTATGGAATTCATGCGGTTTGTGAATATGTACAGTGTGCAGTGGTCAAAAGACAGGGGCAGTGATGGCGCGGGATGCGACATTTGTGAAGTCCATGCGCACCTGTGGTGAGGCACGGCAACAGATGTGTATTGAAAATATGTGATCGTGGCCTCATAATATATATGTATGTATCTACATATACATACTTCAAGTATATATACATCATACACGTGGTACCACATGAAAAGCCCATCACCAGCGTTGTGTATTGTTGCTGTATACAGAATCATGTGGTCTGTGACAGGGCGCGGAACCCCGTGCCAAACCGCATGCCGCACCAAATCCAAGTGCGCACTAAATCACAAGTGCACCTGCAACAGTTGTATGAGAATGCATACACTGTAGCCAAAGACAGCAACACTGTCAGTTGGCGTGGTGGTGCAAGCCAGGGTTGCAGTGGCATGTGGCATGGTCCATGCACCCGTGCTCATACATGTTATAATTATATATATATATATACATACATATATTTACACACAAAAAAAAATTGCGCGATGCCTGACGATGCTGGTATATACTCAAGTAGGGAGTAGCGGGAGGATGGTGCTCCCCTTGGTGCCTCCATATCTTGGGCAACTCCCATCAAAGTCGGGGGCCACAAAACAGTACCACCAGCTTTTTCCGCCATGTGGTCAATTGCGCATGTGGAAAACACTGACCGGACAATGGTAGACCACAGGTACTGCGACGTGCCATAAGTACACTGCGACGGGGTTCTGTGTGAGTTGCTGTGGAGCTGCGGTCACATGGTGACTACTCTGCCGTGGCTTCTGATTGGGCGCAATCAGTGTGTTTGCTGCAGGCTGCAGCGGCCAGTTTTAGGCACCGTTGTGGTAACGTGTGGCCACAGGTAGATAAGCCAATGGCAAGTTAGTGCCACTGTAGTATATACTCCGAAATACTTGTGAGTGTGGTACGTGCATGTAGTCCCGACAACACACACGTGCTGTGAACGCCTGTGCCGATGCTAGGCAGTGGCCAGCATAGCCACCTAAGTGCGCCTTCACCCAATACTTGATGCGATTTCAATTTCACCTGTAGCTGCATAGGTGTCTTCTGCTGGCAATTGCTGATGCTGCGCACCCATGGCTGATTGCTTGCTCTAGTGTCTGAGGAGGGTGCCGCAAGCATGCCTGTGAATGCTGCTGATGCTGCACACACCTACTGCTGCCCGTTTACTTTTGTGTCTGAAGAGCGTTGCAAGCATGCCCATGAATGCACAGGCTATTTACGTGCTTTTGCATCAGAAGTTGGTGGGAATAACCATCCTGGCATGGCGGGCGCTCACCTGGGTCACGTTGCCGGTGTTGCCGGTGCGGCCCAGCACACGGCTCACCTTCGCCAGCTTGACAGCGTTGTCCTGCACTCCAATGGCACCCAGCAGCAGACACAAGCGCAAAGCGACCTCGTCGGCAAAGGTTCTGAACACGAACACAAGCTCACCGCCACCGGCAGTACGCTGCTGTCGCTGTCCCACACAGGCAGCAGAAAACTTGGGCTGTGCTGCCGCGCGTGCAAGCAGCAGCACAGCCCAGGCAGGCACCGAGCCGTCGCCAAGAAGCTCCAGCAGCTTCCACGCTCCTCCTGCTGCTGCCAGGCAGCACATCGCTGCAACGCCGCCAACGCCGCCAGCATCCCACCCCCGCGGAGTGATGCACCAACGCCAGTCGCCGCCCACCGCCACAAAGGCAGTGTGACACACAGTCTGGTACGGCGCAGAGCCGGGTGGCGCTGCTAAGGACTTGGACTGCTAACAATGTGATGTGTAAGATGTGAGGGGGGTGGCGGCGCTCACCATGGTGAAACCGGGGTCCGCAGGGAGGTCAGGGGGAGGCAGTGCCAGAGGCGCGCCATGGCGCCAGCCAGCCCTCAAGCTCATCCACCTGCTGAGCAGCCTAGCAACGACGTTGCTCAGCAGAACATCATTTCATTTTTAGCGCCAAAAACCCGTTCAAAAAAGCGGCCAGAGCCAACAAACACACACACAAGAAGGAAGATCAGGGGCAGGGACAGGAGCTGGCAAGCAGGCAGCAGCAGGAAACAGGTGGCCGGAAGCAGCGCAGCGGCAGCACGCTCGAGTGTAGGAGGCTGGCTGGACGGCTCTCGCCCACTGAAAACGGGCTTGCTGGTGGCGAGTGCACAGGCCCTGGTACTGCTGCCCGACAGTGCTTGAAGCAGGAACTCAAATTGGCGCCGCCGTCACCACCACTCGCACCCTAGCAGCAGCAGCAGCCTTCTCCCTGCGACTGGATCTGGGCCGGGGCAGTGCGGCGGCAGCTGCACTATGGCCCACCTTGGGGTGAACGCCAGGCGCCTGCTGGCAGAACTTCGTCAGGGCGACTGGATGCCTCCACACAACGACGACAGAGTCAGGGCTGTGCTGAACGACATCAGTGCCCTGGATCAGGAGGTGCGGGACGTGTCGGGGGGGCGCAGTACTGCGGAGCTGCCGGTGCAGGTGGCTATTGGCGTGGTGTCACTGAAGGTGAGTTGCAACCCTTCCCGAAGTTGAGATTGCAGCCTCACAGCAGATGGTAGGCGTGACAAACTCCTGCAACCGAAGTAGAAAATAGGCTCCCAGTGCTCCAGCAGCGCAAGCATGGGCAAGTTCCCAGGTGTGAATTTGTGTGCGAAGGCACACCGTTGCCCTGCTGCCGGTTGTGTGGTTAGCAGTGATGCAGGCGCATGTTAACAACAACGGCAGCGTACAGCATGCGCATGCGTGCTGCACTGCTGTGCGTGCGTTAAAAACAACACATGTTGGCAGTGGCATTTTCAATCAAGTCCAGCAAGTATACCTTCTCAGTGGCATCAGTTCTGTGGAATGGCACTTCCTGCAAAACTTGTAGTTCTCGGCCAGTTCTAACATGCTATAGCAGCAGGATGCGCACGGCGGTAAAAAGGTTGCGAACCGTGTCAAAACCTATCTGGCGGTTGCTGTGGCATGTGATGGCACCAGACCCGCACACAGGCACACCAGCTCACTGAAATGACTAATCCTACCAGGATATTATATTATATTACAGTGTCATATACCTAATATATCATAGTGTACGTTGCCACCTGTTTCACCTATCTGCGCGCAGCACACGTACGCCTCAGACAGGGGTGTGCCAAATAATTGCCGAGGGTGCACACACCCAAATGCCAGGCGGAACTGGCAGCACGTGACTTGTGCAAACCCACAGACAATGCATGGCCACAGCGCGCACCGCAGCAGCAGCACCTGCCACTCACCACCCCCTCCTCCCATGCCCCCCCCCCCCCTGCACCACTCATGCGCCCACAGATGGCGCTGCTGCACAACAAGCGCTCGCTGCTGGCGTACATGCGCCACCGCGCGCGCAAGGCCGCGGCGCTGCGCTGGGACGTGGGCCCCATCGTGCCGCCGCGGCTGGCGCCCAACCTGAGTCCTGCTGAGCACGACTTCTTCAACCAGTACGACCGGCTGCTGACCGACTACCAGCAGGAGTTTGGGCTGGACCTGACCGCGGCCGCGCGGCCGCCGCGCGAGCTCTTTATTGAAGTTCGGTCGCTCGCGGACGGACTTGAAGTTTTCACCGACAGCGGCGCGGTGAGGCTCGACCGGGGGGTGCGGTACCTGCTGCGGCACACTGACGCGGACCCGTACATACGGCAGGGGCTGCTGGAGCAGGTGCAGGGCGACGCGGCAGGCGCATAGCCGACGCATCAGGCCGGAAAAAAGTATGAGTTTCGCTGCAGCTGTGGCGTTGTTGCAGCTGCAAAGCGGCCGCTGCCATGCTGCTCTTGCTGCTGCCTGGTGGGTGCCGTGGCCGCGCCTATCATTCTTGTGTGGGTGCGCCTGGGACGTGGGCTGCTTGCGTCTGAGGTGGGGCAGCAGCACTGTGATTTCGCAGGCCTGTACAGCAACGGCTGCAGCAGTGCTCAGCATGTACTGTACCATGTCACCAGCTGACCCTGCGTGCAGCAGCTGGTGGGCAGCTGCAACCTTTGAGCTCATGTTGGCTGCTGAGCAGCACTGCTGAGTGTTGTTGGTGTTTGCTGATGTGGCTGCTGCCTGGTGCCCAGGCATTTCGGTACTACAGTAAATAAATAAACTACAGTAAATAAGCATGCAGTTTGTAGCGTGGAGGGGGGCTGATAGTCTGCACCATATTCAGCGTTACCAGGTTCGCTCATTCTGCGCACCTGCCTATGGCGCATGCATGCAGCGCCTTGGCGCGGGAGCTGCGACGGCGCGAGGGCACCACGGTCTTACCACAATCTCTGGCACCACTTTCCATGGGGTGAAAGCGCGCGCTTGCTGTGTCTGGTTTGCAGCACAGAGCCTGGTGCTCAGATGCAAGATTCATGCCGTGCGCGCTCGAGCTCGCTAAGTCTCACACACGGTCATGTTACCAGACAGTCCTGGGGCAACTGCGATTGCCCGTGAGCGTTTCACCCGAGGTCCCGTCAAGTTGTTGTCGATGTGTGGGGTAGTGAAAAAAGGGGCGAGGACAAGGGTAAAGCGACCTCCCCTAGTGTCAAGCTGGCGGCCGGGTTAAGCAGCAGGCACGCGCGCTGCGCAGCCGTCCGTGGCGCGGCAACCGCCTGGTCCCGGCCCTGCGCGCACTTGACACACGTTTCTGCTGTGGAGATTCGTTCCAGCATGCTGCGCAGGCGGTGCCCGCAAACCCTTCTCTCTCTCCTTGCAGCGGCACCACAGCCGTGCTGCAACGAGTTGCGCAAGCTGCTGAGCTGGAACGCCACAGACGTCGTCGGGAAGGCGCACAGCACCTGCCTGCCTCGCCCTGCTGCACATCAAACGAGCGAGGGCAAATTTAGTTTTTTTTTGTCAAGTAGATCGATCTCAGCGAAGAGCCCATGAAAACCAAAAAAACAGAAAAATGGACCCTTTTTGCCCGCTTGTTTTTTGGGCGCGTGTGCAGCGACTTGTCACGAGAAAAATAGTCTGTGTGTGTCGTCGATTAGAGGTTGTGCTAGCGCGAGGGCGGCCAGGAGCGCTTTGGGCGAGCTGTCTAGCGAGAGCGGCAGCTGCAGAAGCCTTGCAGGCGGCGGACCCCGCCCCAGCCTGTGTGCAGCAACCTGTGGCTGGAGCTGGGGGCCCAGTGCGAGCAGACCTCCCTTCGAGAGGCACAGTTGCCACAGCAGGGTGGGTAGGGAGAAGGCGGGGGCGGGGGCAGGGGTGGGGTGCTGGCAGTGGCGGCCTCCGGTCGCATCAGCGGCAAAATAGCCGCTAGCCCTGCAACAGCGGCCTGTAGAGCCGGCACGGCAGGAGAGGCGCTGGCAGGACACCGGCAGCAACACCTCTGCGCAACAGCGGCGGCTGCAGCAGCGGCAGCAGCACCAGCGGCAGCAGCAGGTGCGTCGACGATCAGCGCAGGCGGCGGCCGGGGCAAAGGCGGAGTCGGCGGCCGCGTCGCTGGCGGCGGCAGCGGCGGCGGCGGGAGCCGGCGCCAGGCGCACGGTGGCCGGCCATGGTGTTTGTGTATGGCATCCTGCACAAAAAGTCACTGTTGGTTTGGAAAGAGCGCTTTTTTGTGCTGAGGGGCACCTCCCTCAGCTGTTTCAAGAAGAAGGGGGATGCGGAGCCCAGCCGTGTGTACGCCCTCACGGGCCAGTACTCCGTGGAGAGGAGCAACAGGGGCTCGGGCTTCCACCTTCGCACTGGCAGCGGCAACAAGGCGCTTCGGTTGCGGGCCCCCACTGAGAGGGAGGAGGCGGAGTGGATCAGCACCCTGGAAACGGTCATCCGCAACGAGAGGGAAAAGGTGACGCAGCGGCCCAAGAGGGCGGGCACAAAGCTGTGGTGGGCGGAGACCAAGCAGGGGCAGTTCTGCTTCGAGCTGGACGAGTTCTACGAGATGCGGAAGACGATTGGCAGCGGCGGTTACGGGGTGGTGGTGAGCGCCATGGACAAGCGCTCGGACACCAAGGTGGCGATAAAGAAGGTGGTCAACGCCTTCGACGACGTGCTCGTCGCCAAGCGCATGGTGCGGGAGATACGCCTCCTGCGACAGGTGAGGGGCATGGCCGCCGCCGCCCGTACCTCACGCTCCCTCTCGCGGCACCGCGTGCCGGCGCGCAGCGAGTGCGCGCGCGGCCGCTTTACCGCGCGCGCCGCAGCTGCTCAGCGCAGCACACCCCCGAGGTGCAGCTGTGCATGATGCAGGCATGCTCAAGTGCAGCGGCGCAGCCGCCGCTGCTGCTTCTCTAATGTGCGAATCGCAGCCGTGTTTTTGACATTGGCGCTGGCGGCACCAGTGCTTGTGGCTGCTGCGAAGGAGGGGGGAGTGGAGCGGCTTGGCGCTCGCCGGCGCATGCCTTACTCAACCGCCGCCACTGCTCATCGCACAGATGCAGATGTTTGCGTAATACGCCATAGGCTAACCCCTGTGGTGGCTGTAAAAGGCGCTTGTGTGCGGCCTGGGCCCTGTAGGTGCTTACAAAGCTCAACTTTCTGGTCTTTTATTGCTGGCACCCTGTACAGGGGGAGTCGAGCGGCGCCTTGCTGAGCTCTGTTTGCGCCCCCGTGTGTGTCGTGCGGTGTGAAACTGTCCGCGCCAACAGAGGCCACAGTGCACATCGCTGCCGCATTACTTAATGTCCACAGTCTCCTGCTGCCTTGCCCCTGTGTGCACACTGCTGCCGTGTCTAGCGCAGTGCAGTGTGGCCATGCCAACACACCTCACAGCGCACACCACCACCGCAGCACATAGTGCTCACCGAGCTGCAGTTGCACCCCCTGTGCGTATTTTTTTGCTGCCATGCCTGGTGTGCGGTGCAGTTTACCCACGCCAACACAGTGCTCAGCGCCTGTCACTGAGCCTTCTGCCGCTGCATTGCACCCCCCTGGGTGCACGTTCCTGCCGACGTGCCTGCTGCTGTGTGGCGCAGCTTGACCACGCCAACGTAGTCTGCACTGTGGACACCTCCACCACATCGCCCACTGACCGCTGCACAATACTCCACAGTGCACTGAGCCGTTTTCCGCTCCCGTGTGCCGCTGCTGCCGCGTCGCGTGTGTTGTGCAGTTTGACCACGCCAACATAGTGGGCATTGTGGACATTCTGCCGCCCTCGGACGCGTCCCACTTCAACGACGTCTACATTGTGCTGGAGCGCATGGACACGGACCTGCACCACATCATCTACTCTGGGCAGCACCTCAAGGAGGCGCACATGCAGTTCTTCATGTACCAGCTGCTGTGCGCGCTCAAGTGAGTAGTGCTCTGCGAAGTGCTATGCATGTGCGCGGTCAAGTGGGTAGTGGTTTGTGAAGTACTTTTCATGTGGGCGCGGCATGCCGTGGCGCACATGCAGTTCTTCATGTAGCAGCTGCTGTGCGCGCTCAAGTGACTAGTACTCTGTGAAGTACTTCCCATGTAGGCGCGGTAGGCCCCCGGCGCACGTGCAGTCCATGCATCAGCTTCTGTGCGCGCTCAAGTGAGTAGCAATGGAGAGCACCTGGGAAGAACTTCCCATGTGCGCATGTGTGCCTCCATTTGCCATGCCAACTTCGCTCGGGTCTACCTGCTAGCAGCACTGCTTGCTAATGATTGCAGAGAGTTGTGAGCTCGTGTATGTATTGGTTTAAATGCATACGCTGCCCAGCATGTGCCATGGCTTCATGTACGCTGGCATCCGTGGCATGGGCTCTTGCATGCCCACAAGTGCAAATGAACAAACTTCCAACTTTGGCAGTGCCGCTGTTGGCTAGCGGGTGCCCGCTCTCTCCAGGTGTACTGTTGAAAGCGCAAGCCGGTACGGCCATATACATGCGCACTAGGCAGCACCGCATGAGGCAGCGTGGTGCTGCAGCCGCACAGTCCTCAGCACCTCAATCCAGGAAGTACTGTCATGTGTGCGTTTCAATTCAATATCGTGCAGGAAGTACTGCTGTGTGTGCGCCTCGGGTTCAACACCGTTTAGGAAGTACTGCCATGTGTGCGTCTCCAGTTCAATATCGTTCAGGAAGTACTGCCATGTGTGCGCCTCCAATTCAATACCGTTTAGGAAGTACTGCCATGTGTGCGTCTCCAGTTCACTGTCGTTCATGAAGTACTGCCATGTGTGCGTTTTTGTGATCAGCGCAGGTGGCACATTCTGGTATGTAGCACACAGCGTGCTGCTCTCTCACTTGCCAGCTACTGTAGCACTGGTACCCCTGGGTTACACACAGCATGTGGTCCAGGCCCCCAACTGCAATTGTGAAGTTGCTCTTCGCTGAAAGGCTCTAGTCAGACGCCACCCTTGGTGTGAATGCCTGCCAGGTGCCTTTTCTCAATAATGCTTTGGCAGTGTGTGTGTGGGTGTGTCAGAGGGTGCTGTGCATGTGGTGGCAGAGTCACCAGTCCATCACTTCAACTACTTGAAGTTTGTATATTAGTCACAGAGACACGGGATTATGTGCGCACCACGTATGCAAACTACAAATCAGAAGAGCCCTCGCGTACAAGGAGATCGACACCACACTTCTAGTTGAAGTTTGTAAACGTGAAGCGCGCTACACTGCTGAAGGGCGCTGCTCAGCAGCACAGGTGTTCGCTGTCCCAAGTGCACTGTGCCTGCTGCGGCATTGCAACCACACAGCAAGGCGCCACGCACTAACAATAGAAGCCGCTGCACTGCCGGCGGCACCGGCAGCGGAGGGCACTCATGTTGCTGCCAGGCGTGCCCGCATGCGCTGGCTGCAGTAGCGGCGGCGCCGCCAGCAGCCGGCAATGTATGCCCCTGTATGGGCAAGCCCAGCAGAGGGGCTGCTGTTGGTGCCCTACATGTATAAGCATGTTATAACATACATTTCAGAGGGGTATAACATGAACAACTGGGCTGCGCTGCCATCACTGCTGCTGAGCAGCGCACCACTGCTGCTGAGCAGCACACCACTGCTCAGCAGCTGCGCCACCCCGCAGCGGCCGCACACCGCAGCTGCGCCCTGCTTACCCCTCAGCACCCCCCCCCCAAACCCCCCCACCCCCCCCCTAACCCCC
>JAULBY010021010.1:0-18701 GCA_032358315.1 Ophiocytium majus | reverse complement strand
GACAAAAAAGAGGAAATGGGCGGCTCACCCGGAGGATGAAAAAATAGGAAATGGGCAAAAAAAAAAGAGGAAATGTGGCAGGCCCTACCTCGCGCGCACAGCAGCCACACTGGCAGCGCTGGCCAGCAAGAGCAAGAGAGCCAGCAGCGGCAGCAGCGGACTACCTTTGCTCTCCGGCCGCGCGTCAGCGCCAGAACTGGTGCCACCCTGGCACACTGCTGTCTGTGAAGTGCCCTGGGCTGCCGCTGATGATGAACCGAGAGCAGCGGCAGCAGCTGACAGCCGCAGCAGCAACAGCTGCAGCGCCGGTGGTGGCAGCAGGAAGGGGTGGGGCGGCAGCAGCAACTCTGGTGTACCCTGGGCGGCTGCAACATGGCATACAGCCAGTCAGCCACCCGACAATGAAGGAGTTGACGTGCCAATAGAAGGAAGGCAAGAAGGGGAGGCAGCAGCGGCGGCAGCAGCACCACCAGCAGCAGGAGCGGGAGGCGGCGCTGATGCAATTGACGTGCCAATAGAAGAAAGGGAGGAAGAGGCAGCAGCAGCAACAGCGGCACCACCACCACCAGCAGCAGCAGGCTCGGCAGTCCAGCGCGCGCAGCCGGCGGTGAAGCGCCCGGCGCGCCAACCGTGCCCACATGGCTGCCCCACAAAAAAGGGGTGCCCCACCTGCAAAGGCAACAATTTGTGCCCGCACGGCCGCACCCGGTACAGCTGTGTGGACTGTGGCGGCAACGGCATCTGTGAGCGGCGCTCCGACTGTTGCGAGTGTCGGCCGATCAACAAAGACGCCAAGTCCAGGTGCCAACACGGCTGTGCAACGAGGAAGGAGTGCCCGACCTGCAAAGGCAGGACCCTGTGCCCGCATGACCGCCTCCGGCAAGACTGTGCGGACTGTGGCGACAATGGCGTCTGCGAGCACCGGCAGCGGCGCGCCAGCTGTGGCGAGTGTGCCAAGAAGGACGCCGAGCTCAGGCGGACCGGGTGCCCGCATGGCTGCGCAACGAAGAAGGAGTGTCCCACCTGCAAGGACAGGCCCATGTGCCCGCATGGCCGCAGGCGTTACTACTGCGCGGACTGTGGCGGCGAGGGCATCTGCGAACACCGGAAGCGGCGCGACAGCTGTGGACAGTGTCACCGGAGTTTGCCTGCAGGTACCACAGGGGGCAAGTCGAACGCCAAGTCTTTGTGTGAGCACGGCCGCCGGACTGCCAGGTGCGTTTGTATCCGGATATGTGGGAACTAAACTGTGTGGTATTGCAGGGCACAAACATGAGCTCATGTGCGCACCAGTGCCAACCTCGAGGCGCCTCACCGGGTGGGTAGAGTGCGCGCAAGTTGCACTTCACTTCAAGTTGTGCCAGTGGCTTGCATTGTTGCGCTGCGATTGAAGCATTGAGAGTTGCGCTGCTGAAGTATACTATCAGTAGTACTTGACAGAGTTGCTGGCACACGCAGCAATTTACTGCATCATTACACTTTGTCATAAATAGAGCCTTCCCTGTGCCGGCTAAAGTGCACTTGGTCTGCTGATCCAGGAGTGCGCTTGACAAAGTTGCTGGCACAGGCAGCATTTTCTGCAGCATGATGCTATGTCATATGCGCAGCCTGTTTTGTGCCGGCATGCATGGCAAGGCGGACATGGCCGCTTGGTTTCCCTGCTGGTCGCTGCAGCATCAAAGCATGATGCCGCCGTTTAGTGCACCTGGACGCTTGTTTCACACTTGCCCTGAGGTTTTGTGGTTTTTTTTTGCACCTGCTGCAGCAGCACAAACCTGGACTGTGCTGACGCGCGCCAACACGAGCAACATGGGACCGTCTCTCACCACCGCAGCTGCCCCATTGCCACCCAGCTGTTCTGTTGCCACCGCCGCCCTCCTGAGTCACTCACCGCTGTCCCGATGCGCGACAGCTGCTTTTGGCGAGGGGTGCCAGGCAACAGCCGCTGCCAGTCACTGTCCCGCCATGTGCCGCTCTCTCAACCCTGCAGCCTGCCCACGGTCTGCGCCCCACCCCCGCCACCGCACAGGTGTGCCGCATGCGGCGGCAAGGACATGTGCGAGCACGGCCGCCGCCGCGTCTTCTGCGCCCCGTGCGGCGGCGCATACCTCTGCCCCCACGGCAGGCACAGGCAGCGCTGTGCAGACTGCGGCGGCAGCGCCACGTGCCCCCACCGGCGCCGGCGCTCCCTCTGCGTCGAGTGCGGCGGCGCCGGCGTGTGTGAGCACGGCCGGGAGCGCCGCGTCTGTGTGCAGTGCGGCGGCAGCGGGGTGTGCGAGCACGGTGCCGTGCGGGCCTTCTGCCGCGTGTGCGTGGGCAGCAGCGTGTGCGAACACGGGCGGCAGCGCGCCTACTGCAAGGAGTGCAAGGGCTCGGGCATCTGCGAGCACGGCAGGCACCGCTACTACTGCGCGCCATGCGGCGGGAAGGGGATCTGCGAGCATGGCAAGCTGCGCCGCGAGTGCGTCAAGTGCGGCGGCGCAGGCATCTGCGAGCACCGCAAAATCCGCAGAAATTGCACCCAGTGCAAGAAACGCGCCGCCGCCGCTGACAATGCTGCGGGCTCTCATGGTGGTGGTGGGAGCAGTGGCGCTGGGAGCGCTGCTGCGGCAGCTGAGCGGCGTGTGGGCGCTGGCAAGCGGAAGCGTGGCACCGGCGAAGCGGCGGCGCCTGAAGAAAGCGGCTCTGCAGGGCGCGAGGAGGGCAACGACGGTGCGATGGCTCCGCCGCAGCAACAGCGGAGCGTCACACGAGCTGCAGCAGCGGCGCACGTACACGTTGTCGGTGTGTAGTCGGCAGCAGCTGCCTGTGTTTGGGTCAGGCATTGCCCTGTTTGCCGCGCCTGCGATGATTAAGAGCACCTGTCTGGGCATTTCGCCCTGAGGTGTGCCATGTGACATGCGCCGCATTTGCTCCCGGGAGCCGCCACTGTGTCCTACGCGCCAACATTCAGCTACAAATGCAGTGCTCGTTTTTGTTTTCAATCCATTTCTCCCATTACGGCTCTGCATTCGATGTAAATATTGCGCACCGTACTTTGTGCTTTGCTACCCCCGTTGCTCTGCCTAGGCGCCTGGTGCCGCTGGTGTCTAACGTTGAGTGCCGGTGTGGGTACGGCGTAAACCAACTCCGCATGCAGGCCGCCACTTGTCTCAACCGCCGCGGCAGCAACCACCAGGCCGGCCCTTTTACCACGCCAGCTCGCAAACTACTCAAGTGCTGCCTGCACCGCATGCTCTGCCGCGTGCGCTTTGCAGCCCTGCCGTCACTTCTATTGTGACTGCTCGGCAACTGCACTCAGTCTGTAAGTGCCCGGTCTGGTATTATGTGAGCGACTTCCTGTACTTTGATTAACTCTCCGCTTAGGCGCGGAAAGTCCGTTGCACACGGTGCGAGAAAATCAGACCTGTAGCTAGCGAAAAAGCTGGCAATGCTCAGTACTCTAAGGGAAGCCTGGCATGTTGCCAGAGCACTACTCTAACAAATTACAGCCCCAATGCCCCAGGGGACCTGCTCACCCCCCCCAGCTCCCACCTGTCTGTACCCCTGCTTTATTTATAAGTTAAAACATGCAATGTCATGCAGCATGCATGTCCACTCATCAACCCCACGTGGCCCCTGGCCGGCAGAGAATCCCAAGCTCGCAGCAATGGCAATCTGCTCCAGAAACTACACGCGCGCGTGTGTGTGGCAGGCAGCACGCATGCAGCATGCTGCTGTCATGTGTGCATCTGGGGACAAAGTCGTGCAGACTTGCATGTGTACATGCACGCTCCGGCGTGGTGGCAAGTGGTATCACCGTTCTCGAGGATCCTCCAGTGGTGACATCATGATTGCACATGTTTGCAACACTGTCACATGGCGGTTTATAGGTACAGTATACAGTATCATGGCTTACGTACGATCTGTGACCAACAGCAACGCGGGCGGCGCCTCAATGGTCTGGTAATGATAAAAGCACATACAACCTGCTCAACTAGGCTTAGCCTACTAGCCTACGGTATTGATTGCTATTTGCACCAAGGTGCATGAATAGTGCCGGTCGAACAACCGGCATCGTAGATGTGCTGCCAGCCTGTGACACAGCAGCTGTACCGCCAAAGCGATGTTACGATTCTGAAAGAGACACACATGCAACATAGCCATTCCCGAAGAACTCATGCGCAAAACCGTGTTGCCCATCGATGCCTGTAGACATTCGCAGGTGCCAATTCAGAAGTATGACAGGTTGCACACGCCTTTCATGCCATGGTGCACTGTGTCCGTGAAGTGTACACCAAATTGTCTCTGCGCTCCGCATCTGCGGAGCACGTCGTGCAACCACCAGTACTGTATACTTCAAGTGCGCTGCAGTTAACATGGCAGCTGGAACTTGGCATGCACGTAGCCGACAGCCGCACAAGTGTACAAGCAGCAGCATCAGTCTCAATGCAGACACAACAATGGTGCGCAAGCGTGCAGTCTCTGTGCTCTTCCTTTTGCCACGTCGTTGTTGTGTGTTGTTGTTGTTGCATGTGCTTGCAACATTTGCACAGCTGCAGTGCCTCTATGCAGCATGACTGCTGCTCTTGTACGGAGCGAGAGACAGACAGCGGGCACACCGCAGTGCTGCTCCGCCACCCACAGGGAGCGTCCGGAGGCAGCGTGGCTGGTGCTGGAACGCACGAGCGAGAGGCCGTTGAGTTGTAATGCTAGACACGGTGCGGCAGCCTTGGCTGCGTGTATGCGTCGCAGTGGGCACTGAGCATCAGGCACCACAGAGCGCAGCGGCTGCGTGTGCCACCTGGGGTGCGATGCTGTTATTTGGCACAGCTGCACACTGCACCCGCCCGCCCCACAATTCGGTCGTCTGCAGTGGTGAAGAGCCCACTCACAACGGCGCGTCGCCACGTGGGGTCTTCAGGCGGCTGCGTTGCCAGCTTGCTGTGGTCGATGCAGACTAGGCAGCAGGCAGCACCGGCACCGGCGCCTCTCCCAAATTGCTCTCCCGCGCTGCAAGAATCGCCGGTGGCCACTGCCGGCCGCCGCCGCCGCCGCTGCCGGCCGCCGCCGCCGCCGCTGCCACCGCCGCCACCGCTGGCGTTGATGCCCCTGTGGCTGCGCCCCTCACCTCACCACCACCATTGCAGGCACTGGTGTGGGTGGGCAGCACGTGGGCTGCTGCCTTTTCCAATAACATGCCAACAGCCTTCGCGCCGCACATTGCAGGCATGTGCCTGAGCAAGTGGCGTGCAGCCCCACTGCGGTGTATGAACGCCGCCGCCGCGTTGTCAAGCTGCCAGCTGCACCACAGATACAGCGGTGCAGCAGTGCCAGTGCTCCTCCCGCCCGCCAATGCCGCCCTAAGGCAGTGTCCCCCCCCCCCTTCATCGCACAGGCACTTCTCCTGCATCGCTTTCACCGCCGCCGCCGCCGCTGCGCAGTAGTGCCACCCACTCCTCCTCTGTGATGACCCTCACGCCGAGCTCCCTCGCCTTGGTGAGCTTCGCCGCCGCGGGCGCGCGCCCCACCACCAGCACATCCGTCGTCGGCCCCAGCGACGCAGTCGCCTTCGCCCCCGCCGCCGCCGCGGCGGCCTTCGCCTGCGTGCGCGTCATGATCTCCAGCCCGCCGGTGAACGCCACCCGCTTGCCCACCAGCTCCGGCACCTCTTCCTGAGGAGGAGGGTTTTCCGTGCCAGTGTCGCTGGTGTCGGCGTCGGCGTCGGCATCGCCGTCAGTGTTGCCGTTGGCAGAGGTGCGGGAAAAGGATATTTCAGCCGCAAGTTCTGCGACGAGCGCGCGGTTCGCGGGGGCGCGCGCGTATGCGAGCATGGCCTGCGCCGCCGCCACGCCCACCTTCGGCCGCGCCGCCATAACTTCAACAAACTCCTGAACTTCTGCCGGCACACCCGCGGCCGCCTCCACCGCCTGCTGCCCCTGCCCCTCCCCCGCTTGCGCCGCCGCCACTCCAGCGTCGCCTTCGCAGCCGGCTGCCGCGTCTGCGGCGGCTTGCGCGTCCGCTGCGGCCGTGGCAGCTGACCACCACGCCTCGAACGAGCCGCCAAACGCGGCGGCCGCTGCCTCCGCAGTCGCCGCCCCCACAAGCGGTATGCCGAGCGCAGCAATCACGCGGGCGGGAGGCGCGGCACGCGCGGCATCAATGGCATCCAGCAGGTTACGCGCCTTCACGGGGCCCCACCCCTGCAGGTCGGCCAGGGTGCTGTCGCCCCGCTGCTTCGCCGCCGCTGCCCCCTTCCTCCTCTTCCCCCCCTTGCCGCCGCGCCCGGCCTCGCTGCCGCCGCCGCCCACAGATGCATCAGAAGTGTCTCCACCAGCGGCACTCTCCAACACCGCCTCCTCCGACACGGCACGTTCTTCTGCAGACCGTTCTGCAGACAGTTCTGCGGAACCATCGTCACCGCTCTCTGCAGCCGGCTCGCCCGACGCGGCGGGTCCTTCTGCAGCATGTTCTTCGGAACTTTCTGCGAAACTGTCTTTGCTGCCCCGCTGGGTGCGCGCCCGCAGTGTGAAGAGGTCTCCCAGCGTGCGCACAAGGCCTGCGTCCATGAGGTCCTGCAGGCCGGCACGAGCGAGCCCGCGTATGTCTAGGGCGCTTCGACCCGCAGCGTACGCCACACGAGCAAGGGCCTGTGTGCCAGCCGGGGGAGGGGGGGGGGGGGGGGGCACGCAGAAGAGTTGCGACGCTGTAAAGAAATGTTGCCATATCACATTTCAATATACTACTAGTAGACGCCCTCTCCAAAGAGGATGCTTCGAAGTATTGTAAAAGTGACAACTGTCAGAAGTACAGGTGTATGTGAAGATGTATCATATCATGGTCTTCATTTACTTTAAAGTACTTTCAGGTACTTTGAAGTATGTAACAAGAAGGTATGATAATAGGGCTGCTCGACTGTGCTTGGTAACAGCTCTTATGGTGCATATGTCTAGGTCGCCGCGCCCCGCAGTGTACACCACGCGAGGGCCTGGGTATGGGGAGGGGGGAAAGGGGGGAGAGATGCGGGCAAATTTGAAAATAATAATAAAGGGTGCTGGACTGTGTGGCGACAGGTCTTATGGTTTGCGTGCAGCTTTCTGCAGCACCACATGTGTTACCGTGCATGCTACTGGGTGTGTTGACGGCACTTGTGCTGCCTATCAACTCGAACTACTGTGCACAGGGTTGGTCATCTGGCACGCCAAAAGCATTGCGGACCCCAACACCGCTGTTTTAACTTATAAGCAACAGGTGCGCTGCTGCACATGAGTGCCACTCAGCAGGTCAGAGACACTACGGCACACAAACGCTCAGGTCTACCAGCATTGTTGTACTATTCGTGCACGGGTCTGAACTGGTGACCGGGGGCGGGGGCGGGATGGCTGATACACCATTATGAACAGGCGTGTGAAGGGACTGATGCAACAACCACCGCACAACATGTTGGCTGGCGTGTTTGTGTGTGTGTGGAGGTTAATACAGGACTGACACAACAACAGGTTATTGTTTCCTAAGAGCAGGGGGGTTGACACTGCATCAGCAATCTCCACAGCACAGGTTGTTGACTACCGCGCTCACCTGCGCGCCGCACAGCGCGGGGCCCGCTGAGCACCGAGTGGCCGCCGCGCCGTCGTCCCTCACCACCGGCGCACCGCACGCCGGGCACACCTCAGGCATGCGCAGCACCGGCCCTGCACCCACGACACCGCCGTCGCCGCTGCTGCTGGCGGTGGCGGCGGCGTCGGCCGCTGCGGCAACACTGCCGCTGGTGTGGGCTGCAGGCGGCGGGGGGGCGGGGGTGGCGGCAGGAGGGGGGGGGGTGGATGCGGGTGCAGCGGCAGATATTGGCACCATCCTAATTTGACGCAGCCGCCTGGGGCTGGAACTTGGAGAGTGATTGGGTGCATCTCGAGCAGGTTGCTCTTGATTTGTGACGCCCTGCCGGCGACGGCGGGATGACGTCGCCCGCGCGGCGCACCGTGGCGCGGTCGCCCACGCGCAGCAACAACATTCAAAACCACTTGAAGTACAACACTTCTGCTGAAGTATGCAACAAAGGTACTGTTACCTCAATTGTCTCACCAATGCGCGGCGCTCTGCCGACGATCACAGGGATAACGTCGCCCGCGCGGCGCACCGTCACACGGCCCCCCACGTGCAACGACAACTTTTCAAACAACTTGAAGTAAAATACAAAACAAATGTACCGTTATGCCTGAATTATCATGTGTCTCACCGACGCGTGGCGTCTTGCCGACGACCACGGGGATGACGTCGCCCGCGCGGCGCACCGTGACGCGGTCCCCCACACGCAGCTCGAGGCGGTCCAATTCGTCCGCGTTGTGCAGCGTTGCGCGCGAGACCCGCACGCCGCCCAGCGACAGGGGGTCTAGAAGTGCGACGGGCGTCAGGAGACCCGTTCGGCCAACCTGCACGGCCAAACACCGGTTGACATTACACACAAGGTTTTAGCATGAAACAGATAAAAATCTGAACGGAAATTAAGGAAATGAAATAAAGTCCCAGCGACAGGGTCTAGCAGTGCGACGGGCGTCAGGAGACCTGTGCGCCGACCTGCGCGACCAAATACCGGTTGGAATAACAAGTTTTGAGCATGACACAGATAGAAATCTGAACGGCAAATATGACCAGGCAAGAAATATCAAACGACAAAATAGGTACTTCGTTTAAGTCTAATAGAATAGAATGAAATTGCGAACGTAAAATAATAGATGTTGAAATAAAATCAAGCTTTATCACTGACATTTACCTGGAAACCGGGCCAGCGAAACAGGGCGCGGGAATTGGCTAGAAGAGTTTGACCGTGAGCAAAAGGAAGCTGACAGGCAAGGGGCCGAGCCCTTCACTGCGTGACTGGGACAAACTGCCAGGCTAAAGAAGTGTGTCAACGAGGGGGCCCAGCAGCGCGGTGGGCATCATGAGGCACGTGCGGGCGACCTGCGCCGGCAACACAGGTTGAAAAACGCACCCCCCGGTGCAAGCGCTGATTTTGTTCCATTGTGAATACTCCAAGTATACTTCGAAGTACACACTTGCTGAGACTTTTTATCATTTTTAACGCAGTGGTCTAGCTTGTGTAGGCGTCTGTCTGCGTCTGCAAGGGACAGTAACAAGGCGGGGGGGCGTCCAACGCCCCCATAAAAAGACCCATCCCATGTGCGCAGTGCTGACCTGTTTTTGGTGATGCACACGCACCTGCACTGTCATCCCTTGCAGCGTGGTCACGCCCTCCTGCGCTCCAAACTTGTGTGCCAGCGCCCAACGCGGCGCACGCGCGCTCGCGCCCAGCGCATCCCTGGGCGCTCAGCAGCAAGTGGCGGGCAGGGCATCATGATAAGTGTTGGGTCACGGCGTATAACGTATCTCATACTTGGAAGTACGTTATACGGTGCAAAACGGGGCATCGTTGTACACCCAAAAATGCGATATACGGCACATATGGTCGCGCCGCAGTGAACGCATTCTCGCGCCCCGGTGGGCGCACGTTCGCGCCCGGCACATCCCTGGGTGCGCAGCAGCAAGTGTCGGGCAGGGCGTCATGTTTAGTGTTGGGTCACGGCGTACTTTGAAGTACTTCGGAAGCTTTATGTACTATGTAGTACCTGTACTTCAGACAGTATTTGATGCTGCCGTTAGAGGTACACTATGCGGCAGGTACAACACGGGCACCCAAAAAATGCGACATGCGGCGCGTATGCCGTATACATGCGTTAAATACCGGGTACGTTTTATGTGCCGTTTCAAAATCGGTTACGCAGGATTTTTTGAAATTATATGCGCTGTGGCCCATCACTGGTGTGAGCGCCCAGCGTGTACCTGGCCTCACGACACAGCAAGAGGCGGGCAGGGCGTCCTGGTTAACGATTGCTCATGGCGTATAACTTGTCTCATACATTCGAAGTACGCTATAAGGTACAAAAAGGGGCGTCTTGCTACACCCGGAAATGCGACACAGCGCGTGTGCCGCATAAGTGCATTTACATACATGTAAATGCCGGGCACAATATGCGCCACATTTACACTGTGCTTGAAGGAAACTCTAAACGCTGTGGCCAATCACTAGTACCCCTGGCCTCACAACACAGCAAGAGCGCCATGGTGACGTCTGAGCGGGTCTGGGGCGTGTCACTGTGAAGGGTGTTAGGCATCAGCGGCGGTACACTGCAGACGCACAGCGCCCAACAGCAGGCACAATGCGTTTGCCACTGCGAGGGGTGTTGGGAATAGCGGCGGCACGCTATTAAATATACACTTACTGAATGCGTTACAACGTATACAGATGAACGTATTTTTACGGCAAAAAATAGGCCGTATATCTCGTTTTGGGGGCGTATAAATACGCCGTATTTTGTATGATGTATAGAATGCGTTATACGCCGTGATCCATCACTACAGATGAGGCAAGCGATGCGGCGCCACATGATGAGACGCGGAGCGGTCATGGTGGGTGTCAACACCTACTTCCGTACATGACATGTACTATAAGTATACGGTGTGGAACAGGGTGTTATACGCTGTGGCCCATCACTAGTATGAGCGCGCAGCGCGTCCCTGGCCGCGTAGCAGCAAGTGGCGGCAGGGCAACACAGCAAGTGACGGCAGGGGCGTCATGGCTGAGCGGCTCCGGGGCACCACCCACTTTCGTGCGTGTGTTCCCGAGGTGAGTCGTACAGGCAGGTCCAAACTTGTGATGTGTGTGAACAAGCAGTCCGCCCGTGCACCAGCAGAGGTGACAGCTTTGTGGTGAGCGCGAGTGGTGTGTGGGTGTGGGTGGTGCGATTTGTTATCCTAGCCGACGTGTGGGTGGTGCGATTTGTTGTCCTAGCCGACGACATGGCGGTGCCCAGCACTAAACGGCATAACACGCTAGTACATGAACACTTTCTGAAGCACAGGTTGTGCTGCACCACCCACTAGTAGTGATGGGTTACAGCGTATGAACTTTGCATTATGTGCCAAATAACTTGTGCCATTACAGCGTATGCATAACATGTTTCACTCGAAGTTTTTACATGGCAAATGCACCATGTACGGCGCTTTTGGGCATAGCGACACGTAGAGGGCGCTTTTGGGCATAGCGACACGTAGAAACACGCCACTGTTTGTACTAGAGATGAGTATAAATATGCCGTTGTTCGTACCTCGTATAAAATAAAGTATATACGCATGACCCATCGCTAGTCTCAAGTGACTGGGCTAAACTAGTGGCAAGGGGGTAGGGCAACTTTTGAAAATTGGCGCACTGACAGAGAGCAGTCTAGAATGGCACACAATGCAGCATGGTGAGCGAGCGTTGAGCAGCTACGGGGCGCGACAATTTTTTTTTGCAAAAACGCGTGATTGTGCATCATAGAGACTTCTATTGAAGCATACACGTACTGAATACTTGAAGTACATCTACATACTTCATCAGTAACTGACACCACTGCTGCAACCTAACTAGTAGGTTTGAAGGCGATGGTCCATGCACACACGCGCACCACCTGAGGGACACATCGACGAGCCGCCAAGCCTCAAGCCACTTGTTTCTAGCAAGCATGACTAGGCTGTGTGTGCAACACACACACACACACGCACACACGGTTCACTCACACACACATGGCACTCACCAGCTGACAACACACGCGCGCGCGCGCACACACACACACACACACACACGCGGCACACACACACACACACATGGCACTCACCAGCTGACAACACAGTGCAACTTCAGCCCCTTTGATGATCAGAAGCGCGAGTGAAGTGAGGTTGTGCATAGTTTCACTCGCACACCCACACCCACACCACCACCTGAGTACAGCATACACCCACCCATGGACCTGTTGTCATGTGCGCTTCAAACCCCTTGGTCATAGAGAGAGTGACCACACTGTGCATGACCCGCATCCACCCATTCGCCCAAGGCTTCAGAGGGAATCCGCCCTAACTGGAGGCCGTACACGTCGGGCGATAGTGAGGAATTGCCGGATACAAGCTCAGCTTCTGTCTCAGGAATATCAAAAGGATGGCGTATAGTGTCAGCCAAAGCTGGAACTGAAAAAACACTGAAGGTACCAAATAATAACCTAAATTCATAATAAAAAATACCACTGAAGTGCCAAATACTTCTGAAATAAAAATAAAAATAAGCACACATTAAACCAAAACCAAGATCGTAAGCATGATCATCACAAAAACTACCACAGCTGGGTGACCCCATGAAGCTCAGTTTCCTTGGATCCCGGTTTTGAGCCAAGTCCCGGGTCCTTTGACAGGGGCGGAGTATACTTAAGCCGCCGAGCCGGACACACATGTGAATCGACGCAGGTTTTGAGAGGGGGAACACTACTGCTTTGCTTTGATTGGACGGGCGCAAGCGGATTCACCACCTCCCGCGCTGCGGGTTGGCAGACAGCTTCGGGTGAACACTGTCTAGGGCTTCACGGAGAGTGCTTTTTGCGGCGTGGGGTGTGAGGCGAGAAAGCGGCGCTTTTTGTGAAGCAAGGGTTGCGGCAGCAGCCGCCGACCGACCCACAGGGGGCGAGACAGAGCAAGCACTCTCCGTCATCCCCTGCACCTACCCCTCCTGGTGTGCTGTGCGAAGTGGCGTCGCCTAACTCTCTCTGTAGCATTGCGCCCGTCGATTTTCCATTTTGACACCTTCATGGGGTCACCCAGCTGTACGCCCAAAAACGCGATATACGGCGTATTTGCCGTATAACTACGTTCATCTGCATACGTTATACGGCGTATTTACATACGTTATACGGTGTAGAATGCCAAAAGTATGCGCTGTGACCCATCACTATTCATTAGGGGTGTTCACGAATAGTTTCACACAAGTATGCAGGATTGCCCCGTGCGGCGCGCCGGCAGGGGCGGCGACTGCAAGTGGCATGCACAGGTCGGAGGCTATGCAGCCAACGAACCTCATGCATGCTTAGTGATTGGTCACGGCGTATAACGTATTTTATACGTTATACAAAACACGGCGTATTTGCCGTATAAATACGTTCATCTGAAATTATACGTTCTGACCCATCACTATGCGTGCTTGATACTGTAAACTACACACACGGACGCACATCACTGGACATCGCCCTGGTTCATTCATGCATAGTGATGGGTCACAGCGTATAATTTTCGCATTGTACGCCGTAAAACGTATGTAAATACGTCGTATAACGTATGTAAATACGCCGTATAACGCATGTAAATACGCGGTATACCGTATACATTATACGGCAAATACGCCGTACATCGCCTTTTTGGGCGTAGAAATACGCCGTATTTTGTACAACGTTCTTAGTATAAAATACGTATTACGCCGTGACCCAACACTATTCATGCAGACTGCTTCATAGTTGCTTTTCCCCACGTGCTCACCTGGCAGCTTACGCGGTGCGCATTGACGGGCGCTGTGCCAGGGATTGCGCACTGTTGAAGTTTGTGCCGGACACCACTCTGGCCCCATGAAATTCACTGTTCACGCTCCATGTTTTGTTTCATGTACACATGTCACAGGTCGGTTACATGGTGCGCTTCAGTGAGTGCTGCGGCAGGGAGGGAGCGCACCCTTTTGTAGTTTGTGACGGACGGCCGTCTGGCTCCATGAATTCATTAATCACGCTTCATGAATTTTCATGTGTTCATTTCCATGTGTTCATGTACATGTGTTCATGTTCATTGCAGGTCGGTTATGCGGTGCGCTTCGATGAGCGCTGCAGCAGGGAGCGCACGCTGTTAAATCTGTTCCAGACAGGCTTTTGGTTCCATGAATTCATCGTTCATGCTTCATGATTTTCATGTGTACATCTCGCAGGTTGGTTACGCAGTGCGCTTCGATGAGCGCTGCAGCAGGGAGCGCACACTGTTGAAGTTTGTGACGGACGGCCTTCTTGTGCGCGAGATGACGCTGGACCCCCTGCTGTCGCGCTACTCGGTGGTCATGCTCGACGAGGCACACGAGCGGACGGTGAGCCAAACTCATGTACCATATATATGGTATGTGGTACTATTTTTGCAACTTGAAGTACTACGGCAGTTTCGCTGAATGAATGGTACCTTTTACCAACCGGACAAAACATGACAGTAAATCATGATACTGCTGCTCGGTGGTCATGTTTACAATACATTTACTTCGAAGTATGCCATAACGGTGTGCATGTACTTCAAACTTCAAGGTGTACCTTGGTACTTCAGAAGTATAGTATTTATATACTACGTAGTATAGTATTTGGTAGTACTGCTGTTGCGTTTCGCCCACGTACTTGTTGAGTGGACGGTACCTTTCACCACATGAACACACAATGACACTACAGTAATAGCAAGTTATGATATCACTACTCGGTGGTCATGCTTGACGAGGCGCACGAGCGGACGGTGAATTACATTTAAACCGTATATGTGTACATGTATGCTACTACCTTTGCTTTTGCAACTTTAAAGTGATGCAGCAGTATTTGTTGAATGTATGGTGCGTTGTACAAACTAAACTAAACATGGTGGTACTCCAAGTAAGTTGCTATACCACTACTCGGTGGTCATGCTCGACGAGGCACATGAGCGAACGGTGAGTCATATATTTCGACATATACATACTACGTAGTACTACTAGTTTATAATTCTCATTTACATCGTATACCATATGCATGTGCTTGTAGAAGCATATGGTACCGTTTTTGCATTGCTTGCAAGTATTTGATGAGTGACTGGTACATTGTACCAATCGAACGAAACATGATAGTCGTGATAGTACATTATGACACTCGGTGGTCATGCTCGACGAGGCGCACCAGCGAACGGTGGGCCAAAGACACCATACATCAATACAACAGGAGTATGTGGTATATATATGGTACCACTGGTACGAGTTTTGCATTACTTGGAAGTGCTTCATGTAATGTAATGTAATGTTTTGTCGAGTAGATGGTACCTTTTGCCAACTGAACAAAACATGATACTTTTAAAGTACCATGTTGTAGTATATTATCTCAAAGAATGACCACCACTCGATGGTCATGCTCGACGAGGCTCATGAGCGGACGGTGGGTCACATCAATACTTCAGGAGTATATCCTACATGTTTATTTGCATGCACTTCAGAAGTACTTGGAAGTATTGATGAATAAAGGGCACCTTCTACGAATTCAAGACAGCATCACGGTGAACTATTACCGGTATAGTACTGGTCGGTGGTCATGCTCGACGAGGCGCATGAGCAGATGGTAACTCACATTTGCGAGGGTCAAATAATTTTGGTCCATGTGACACTTCAAGTGTGCACACGTACCATTTTGTGTACGGCCTGTGACCAAAGTCTGCCCGCTGCCGCCACCTGCCGCCACCACTCGCCACTGCCACCCGCTGCTGCCGCCATCGTCGCCGCTGCCACCACCCGCCGCCGCCGCCGCCGCCACTCGCCACTGCCACCACCTGCCACCGCCGCCACTGCCGTCGCCGCCACCACCGGCCGCCGCCGGTGCTGCTCCTGCTGCCACCGCCGCCACTGCCATCGCCGCTGCCACCGCCGCTGCCACCACTCGCCACTGCCATCACCCGCCACTGCCTCCACTGCCATCGCCGCCACCATCCGCCACCGCCGCCGCTGCCGCTGTCGCCGCTGCCATCATTACCACCACCGTCGCTGCTGCCGCCGCCGTCGCCACCGCCATAACCACCGCCGCCACGCGCCGCAGGTGCACAACGACATACTCTTTGGCCTGCTGCGGCGCGTGCTGCTCAAGCGGCGAGACCTGCGCGTGATCATCGCCAGTGCGACACTCGACGCCGAGGCTTTTCGCGACTTCTTCGAAATTTCGATGGAGCTCGCGGCGAAGGCGGCGGCCAGCAGCGGCCCCGCTGCTGCGACTGGTGCTGCGCGCACTGCGACCATCATGTCTGTGCAGGGGCGGGTGCACCCCGTTGACACGCTGTATTTGGAGGTGAGGTCATTACTGCTACTAGTATTTTCTTATTTTTTCTTATGGTATTCCAGGAGTATGTACTTCTGAAGTATGATGGTACTTCAGAAGTACTTCGAAGTGCTTCTGAAGTATTTATAACTAATCACCATAGTTAGATTATAATGTGGTTATGCTAGGTTAACAACCAGTCATGAATTGATCACTCATGTCTGTGCAGGGGCGGGTGCACCCTGTTGACACGCTGTACTTGGAGGTGAGGTCATTGTTATTTTGTCATGTACTTCGACGCATTGTATGTATTGTTAATCACCATAATCGATGTATGTGGTTATGCTAGTACAACAACCAGTCATGTATTGATCAATCGTGTCTGTGCAGGGGCGGGTGCACCCTGTTGACACGCTGTATTTGGAGGTGAGGTCATTGTCAGTAAGTATGTTATGTACTTCCGAAGTATCATACCACATATATATGGTGGTACTTATTATTGAACTCCATACCATAATTAATCAGCGTGCTTATGGTGGGTTTACAACCAGTCATGTAATGATCAATATCATGTCTGTGCAGGGATGGGTGCACCCCGTTGACACGCTGTATTTGGAGGTGAGGTCTTTATTATTACTTCGGGATAGATTAGAAGTATGTTGAGTACTTCTGAAGTATCGGTAGTACCTAACATGGCTGACCATAATTAATAATGTATGTGGTTATGCTAGGTTAACAAACAGTCATGTATTGATCAATCATGTCTGTGCAGGGGTGGGTGCACGCCGTCGGCACACTGTATTTGGAGGTGAGGTCATTATTGTAACGTTATAAACTCTGAAGTAACAAACATATGGTAGTACTACTAGTACTTCTTATTCACCACCAAAATTGATGTACCTCGAAGTACGTGCTTATGCTAGTACTTCCGAAGTAAAACAACCAGTCACATATTCATCAGCCGTGCTAGTGCAGCGGCGGGTGCACCCCGTTGACACGCTGTATCTGGAGGTGAGATAGTAGTGACACTTCACATACTTGAAGCATGTCATTGCACTTGTGGGTGTGCAACAACGCAGTTCATGCACGCCAGGTAGTGGTACCAAGTTATTCACCATGGTGTTGATTATTGATAACTCATCCATTATCGAAACAATCAGTTTGCCATGTATTCATCATGCATGCAGTGCGCTTGATATAGGCTGCACCTCCCTTGCTCATCAACACCGGCTAATTAGGCCTGTGACAGCCAGCCATCGCTCTTCACGCACTTCCCACACCGCCCCCAGTCCCAGACCAACAACTGCGTGCGCTGGTGCACATGTGCATACATGCTACCAGTACAGCAGTACATACTTCGAAGCACTTCTGCAGTACCAGTGTATATACTTCAGTAGAAGTATGTGCATGCGTACTGCTGAATGCACTTACTAGTATTACTAGTGATGGATCACAGCGTTCAACTTATTTCATACGTTATACAAAATACGGCGTATTGATACGCCCCAAAAAGCGATCCACGGCGTATTTGCCGTACAAATGCGTTCCTCTGTATACGTTTATACGGCGTATTTACATGCGGTATACGGCGTATAATGCGAAAATTATACGCTGTGACCCATCACTAAGTATTACTGATGCTACACCTCCTTAGGATGGTGAGCGCCGGCTAACAAGGCTGCTTTCCCTGCCCCCTCCCCCCCCCACACACACCCCCCCACACACACCCCCACACACACCCCAGTCCCCAGCCGACAACTACATAAGCGCCGGCAGGTCGAGCCTAGGTAGCCTGCTGGCACCCGCTAGCCGTTTCTTTGTTCGTACACATACTTTGCCACGCATTTGCCTGGGCACCCAGTGGCCATGCTGGCATACATGACATGAGCTCTTGCACGCCCACAAGTGCAAGTAAATGAAACTACATGAGCGCCGCATGTGCTGCTACTAGGACACTGCCCTGGCACTGCATGTGCCGCTACTACAGCAGTACATACTTTTGAAGTACTTCTGAAGCACACCAGTATACAAGTGCGTGCGTGCTGCTGAAGGTACAACTTGAAGTATTACATATGCTACACCTCCTTGGCCGGTGAGCGCTGCCTTAGAACTAAGTAAGAAGGCAAATTTTCCGTGCCCTCCTCATAAGGCCACTTTCCCTGCCCTCCTCTCCCTCTCCCCCCCCCACCCCCCCATCCCCCAGTAATCCACCGACAACTACATCCGCGCCGCGGCGGAAGCTGCCCTGGCGCTGCATATACTACCACTACAGTAGTACATACTTCTGAAGTGCCGATGTATAAGAGCATGCGTACTGCTGAAAGTACCAAGTACCGGTATTACATTATGCTACACCTCCTTAGCCGGCAAGCGATGCCTAACAATCTCCCTGCCCCCCCCTCCCACCCCCCCACCCCCAGTACCCGGCCGACAACTACATCCGTGCCGCGGCGGAGGCTGCTCTGGCGCTGCACATTTCACTACTACAATACTACATACTTCTGAAGTGCTAGTGTTTAGGTACATGCGCACTGCTGAAGGTGTTACACATATGCTACGCCTCATAAGCCAATGAGCGCCGACTAGTAGGCCACTTCCCCCTCCCCCCCCAACCCACCCACCCCCAGGCCCCGGCCGACAACTACATCCGAGCCGCGGCGGAGGCTGCCCTGGCGCTGCACGCCTCAGAGCCTGCTGGCGACATACTGGTTTTCATGCCAGGAGCAGAGGAGATCGACGCGGTGGTGGCCATGCTTCGTGATTCCTCGCCCGCCCGCCCACACCAGCGGCGCCGTGGCGGCTGCG
>JAULBY010021009.1:0-48154 GCA_032358315.1 Ophiocytium majus | reverse complement strand
TCTTGTAATTATCCAGTGTTTGCAACGGGGTATCCTTGGTCTGATACTGACGTCCTCGATACTCAAGATTATCAAACATTCCCATTACTGGTCAATTCCTAAAGTGTCAGGACTATGATCAACGCAGGCACCTTTTTCATCCGTATAAAAGAACGCATCTGAGTCTATGATCTTGATCCGCATGTCTGAATGGCGTAGATCGTAATCTACAAAGTTGTGGTATAAATCGTAGATTCTAAAAACATACCGATCTCCACCACACCAGATCAAGTAGCCTTCACGACCATCTCCTGATTCAATTTTTACGTTACCAGCTGCCATCATCTATCCATACACGAATGGTTAAAAATAACCATTTAACTGAACCAGACCACTCATTTGGTCCGCACCATTCATTATAATCTTTTTGCGCCACTGGAAGCAAAGGCCAGTGTAATGGATTCAGTGTAAATACCACCGCCAATCCTGAATACTTAATCCACTTTAACATGTAAATCCTTTTTAAGTTCTTCACGCAACTCTTTAACAAGTTCTTCGTCTCCGCCATCTAAATAAGCAGTCCGGCCTGGAAAACGTGCTTTGAATGCCGCACGAATTTCTTTTAATGTAGCCCCTTGGCAAATAAACTGCTTGTCCTCTTTGCCGTAACAAAAAAGTTGACCGTTTTCACGTTCCACAACCACAGGCATCAATGTGCCGGCTGTTCGTTCAATATGCTGATCTAATTCTGCCATAACTTCTCGCACTAATCCGCGAACGTACAAATATACTAGCAAAAATGTTATAACCATTCCAATTAACATACCTAAAATAATTTCCATTATTTGTCTAGTCCTTTATCTTCTACACCTTGTTTATACCACTCAGTCAGGGGCTCTGGCTCATCATATTCTTCATAGCCCCAGGTATCACTGGCAATTTCTTTATAACGAGCAGGGTCACTGCCGCAGTCTACATCGTCGGTATCCAAATACTCACCATCGCATGTAGTAGTTCCTAAAAAACCACAACCAGGTTCCCAATACTCTAATGTAAACTGCACACGCCCATCGCCCATGGCCCAGGTTGCGAATGCTTCTACCGGTGGAGCCCAGGCTGAACTAAACGAAAATTCTATGCTATCTTCTTCGTCATCGTCGTCAATATAAACATCTGTAATGTCCCATTTGGTCCCCCAATTTGCAACATTCCAATTATACCAATCTTGATCGCCTTCAAAATTAGGTTGTGGCACCATCCAATTTAGTAATTCACCTTCTGAATCCTCAAGGATCCGTTTAATCTCGTCAATAACCGGAGCAGGTCCGTTAATAGTTGCTCTGTTACTACACCAATTGGGCATATCAACTCCTTGATTAACAGTAATATATAGCTATTATACAGGAAATGTATTTAATGGTCAAGAGAAAGCCCGCATTGCACGGGCTTTGTTGCTCAGTGTCCGGTCTGAATCGGACAGCGTCGAGGTATTAGATACCTAATGCAAGAGCGCGATAGCCGGCGGCTACCAATTTACGTGAAGGTTTGCCCAAAACGTATTCAGTTACTTGAACACCGTTGCCAGCTTTACGGCTGTTGGTGTAAACTGCAAAACCGTTGGAGCGGATGCGGCTTACTTCTGCTGACAAATTCTTAACACCCATCTTTGATGCTTGACTGGCTGTTAAGGCTTTACCACTTTGTAATGCTGAGAATACTTTAAAAGTTTTAGTTTCTGGATTGAAATGTTTCATTTGTGTTACCTTTCGTAAAATAGCTATTTTTCAACAGCATAGGTAAATTATAGCACGGTTCTTGCGCAATTTGCAATAGAGTTTGGATATCAACTTAACCATAAATAACTAAAAAGGCTAATAAGGATCCTGCATGACTGTCTATACAACCACCGCTACTGGCGCCGATAGTACCGATAATATACTCATAGTGAGCTCAACTGCCAACATGGCCATTGGGTTGCCCATATCATTTTCGGGAGTTGTTTTTGGTGGCATTGTTGAAGGGAGTACATATTATATTCGTAGCATTGTAAGTGGCACTCAAATCACATTGAGTGGCACCGCCGGAGGTGCTGTAGTGGGTTTAGACACTGCTACAGGATCCATGACTGCCACTTTCCAAGGTGGTGGACAACAAATTATCGATGTGGGTGCAAGCGCCAACGATGGTACTGGCGAACCATTAAGAAACGCTTTCACAGCCATAAACACCAATTTTGATCAAGTCTGGGCAGCCGGGCTTGTGGGGTCAAATGTCTACCTTGAAGACAATTCGATCAAGACTTTAAACACCAACGGTAATTTGGTTTTTGCACCCAACGGTGTTGCCAAGGTTGTTAGTAATGTAGACATTGTTCCAAATTCAGCAAATGTGTTAAGCCTCGGTGGTAGCGATCTGCGTTGGAACACAATCTATGCCCAAAATTTAGATATCACCGGCAGTGTAGTTTATGAAAATTTAGCCATTTCTGGCAACATAGTTGTTGGCGGCTATATCAGTGCAGCCGGCAACGTGTCAGGCGATTATATTCGTGGTAATGGTGCATTCTTAACTGGATTAACTGCTACATTTGCAGGTGCCACTGGATTAACTGGTGCCACTGGTTTTGCAGGCGCAACAGGTACAGCAGGCACTCGTGGAGCAACAGGCGCAACAGGCGCTCAAGGTGCCGACGGTAATCCAGGCGTACAAGGATATGCAGGTAGTACTGGAGCCACTGGTTTAACAGGGGCCACTGGTCTTAATGGTTTAGCGGGTGCAACGGGTGCTCAAGGAGCAACAGGTAGCGGAGCAACAGGCTTAACTGGAGCAACTGGAGCTGTTGGTGCTAGTGGAGTAGGAGCAACAGGTGCCACTGGTACTGCTGGTCAAACAGGTGCTACTGGTACTACTGGTCAAACAGGTGCTACTGGAGCTGGGGCAACTGGGGCAACTGGAGCAAGTGGTCTCAATGGTGCAACTGGATTAACTGGTAGTACAGGCGTACAAGGAACCGCTGGTGCTACAGGTGCTACTGGAGCTCAAGGACTTGATGGAGCTACAGGTACTGCTGGACAAACAGGTGCCACTGGAACACAAGGCATACAAGGAGCCACTGGCGCACAAGGACTTAATGGTGCTACTGGTGCTACTGGTATTCAAGGCGATATTGGAGCTACCGGCGCAAACGGCGCAACTGGTGAATTTGGTGCAACTGGTGCCACAGGTGTTCAGGGCGATATTGGTGCCACAGGTGCAAGTGGTCTTACAGGTAGTACTGGTATTCAAGGCGCCACAGGCGCAAGTGGTCTTACAGGTAGTACTGGAGCTACAGGCTTAACAGGAAGTACAGGACCACAAGGAACTGTAGGATCCACCGGTGCCACTGGAGTACAGGGCGATATTGGTGCAACTGGCGAAACAGGAAGTACAGGTCTTACAGGCAATCAGGGAGCCACTGGTGCACAAGGACTTGATGGGGCCACAGGTGCCACAGGCTTAACAGGAAGTACAGGACCGCAAGGAACCACAGGTAATGCAGGTGCAACTGGTGCAAGCGGAGTTGCTGGTACAATTGGAGCAACAGGAGCAAGTGGCTTGCAAGGAGCTGCAGGTGCAACTGGTGCAAGCGGAGTTGCTGGTGAAATTGGAGCAACAGGTGCAAGCGGTATTCAAGGCGACACTGGAACACAAGGTTCCACAGGTGTACAAGGACTTACAGGTTCTACTGGCATTCAAGGTAATATAGGCGCTACAGGCGCAAGTGGAGTTGCTGGTGCCACTGGACTCGACGGAGCAACTGGACAAACAGGTACCGCTGGTGCTACAGGTACTATAGGTGCAACTGGAGCAAGCGGTCTACAAGGAACTGCAGGTGCTACAGGTGCAAGTGGTGTAGCTGGAACCGATGGTGCAACAGGTGCGTCGGGTATTCAAGGCGATACTGGCGCTCAAGGTGCTACTGGTGTACAAGGACTTAATGGAGCAACCGGTGAAACTGGAACCCAGGGAGCTACAGGACTTAGAGGCGCAACTGGGGCAAGTGGCATTCAAGGACTTGACGGAGCCACCGGTCTTGACGGAGCCACCGGTGTAACTGGAGATATTGGTGCTACTGGTGCAACCGGTGTAACTGGAGATATTGGTGCTACTGGAGCAACAGGTGTAACTGGAGATATTGGAGCCACTGGCGCCAGCGGAGTAGCTGGTGCTACGGGTGCTACTGGATTTGATGGTGCTACCGGCCCAGCAGGAACATCGGTAACAATTATTGGCGGAGTTACCGATGTTAATGATACTTACCCAGGCGGTGGCCCTAACGACCCGCAAGGATATCTTGATTACTATTTCCCAAGTGCTGTAGCCGGTAATGGTGTAATCGAAGATGTAACTGGAGACTTGTGGGTCTATGATGGAGCCACATGGAATAATGTTGGTCAAATTCAAGGTCCTCCGGGTTCTACCGGTTTAACAGGCGCTACAGGTATTGGAGCAACTGGTCTCACTGGTAGTACAGGAACCATTGGTGCCACAGGTGCTAGTGGAGCACAAGGAACTGCGGGTGCCACAGGTGCAAGTGGTATTCAAGGAACTATTGGTGCAACTGGCGCAAGTGGATTAAACGGAGCAACTGGTCTTACAGGGTCGACAGGACCACAAGGAGATATTGGCGCAACAGGTGCTCAAGGCGATATCGGTGCTACTGGTGTACAGGGCCTTAACGGCGCTACAGGATTAAACGGAGCAACTGGTCTTACAGGTAGTACAGGTGTACAAGGAACCGTAGGTGCTACAGGTGCAAGTGGTGTAGCTGGAGATATCGGTGCTACTGGTGCAAGTGGTGTAGCTGGAGATATCGGTGCTACTGGAACTATAGGTGCAACTGGTGCAAGTGGCGTACAGGGAACCATAGGTGCAACTGGTGCGTCAGGCGTACAGGGACTTGATGGCGCAACTGGTATTCAGGGCGAAATTGGAGCAACTGGATTAACTGGATCAACTGGATTAACCGGAAGTACAGGTGTACAAGGAACTGCGGGTGCCACAGGTGCAAGTGGTATTCAAGGAACTATTGGTGCAACTGGCGCAAGTGGCCTAACTGGAGATATTGGAGCAACTGGCGCAACAGGTGTAACTGGAGATATTGGAGCCACTGGTGCAACAGGTGTAACTGGAGATATTGGAGCCACTGGAGCACAAGGTGAAATTGGTGCTACTGGTCTACAAGGAACCATAGGTGCCACAGGTGCCAGTGGTTTACAAGGAACTATTGGTGCCACTGGCGCAACTGGTACCGCTGGCGCAGATGGAGCAACTGGTGCTACTGGACTTGATGGATCAACTGGCCCACAAGGTGATATTGGAGCTACTGGATTAACTGGCGAAATTGGAGCCACAGGTGCTAGTGGTATTCAGGGAACCATAGGTGCAACTGGAGCAAGCGGTCTACAAGGAACTGCAGGTTCTACTGGTGCTAGTGGTGTACAGGGCAATATAGGTTCTACTGGTGCCAGTGGTATTCAAGGTGAAATTGGTGCTACTGGTCTACAAGGGCTTAATGGAGCAACTGGTGTACAAGGACTCACAGGCAGTACCGGTGTACAAGGAACCCAAGGAGCAACAGGAACACAAGGCACAATTGGAGCAACTGGTGCAAGTGGTGTAGCTGGAGCCAACGGAGCCACAGGAGCCACCGGTCTTAACGGCTCTACAGGTGCTACAGGTGCAACTGGATTGCCTGGCATTGTTGAATCTGCTACAGCACCGCTTGATACTGATGTGCTATGGTTAGATACCGGTGCTTCTGGAATATTAGGACAAGGTGCTACCGGCTTAACAGGTGCCACCGGAGCAAACGGTGCAAACGGAGCAAACGGTGCTACAGGAGCAAGTGGAGTAGCCGGAACTGACGGAGCAACTGGATTAACAGGAGCCACTGGTTCATTTGGTGGTACATTAACAGCCAACATCAACGGCGCTGGATACAGTATCAGCAATGTCAACTCATATAGTGGAAATACTGTATCAGTATCGGGTAATATCACAAGCGGCAACATTTCAACTTCTGGATCAGGCGGCAACATTACTGGTGCAAATAATATCAGCGCCACTGGCAACATCTCAAGTGGAAATGTCAATGTTGCATCAGGTGGCACATTAACAGTAAACAGTATTCAAGCCATTAACGGTCCTGCGTTTAGTGCTTACGCAAACGCTACCGCACAAACAATTACCAGCGGTTCACAGCAAAAGATATTGTTCCAAACAGAAGAGTTTGATACCAATAGCAATTATGCTAGTTCAGCCTTTACTCCGACGGTAGCAGGTTACTATCAATTAAACGCACAAGTTCGCTTTGATGGTGTCAGCGGCACTGGCGAAATGATGATTGTTCTTTACAAAAACGGTGCAGAATACAAGCGTGGCACAAACCAAAGTGGTGTACAAATTGCTACTAACTTCTGGGCCATGCAAATAAGTTCCGTGGCGTATGCCAACGGTACCACTGACTATTTTGAAATATATGCTCAACAAGGATCTGGCGGAAATGTAACGGTTACCGCAGTTAATAATCCAGCCATCACATGGTTTAATGGCAGTATGATGAGAGGTGCTTAATGAATATTAAAAAATATCATTTTTTAGTAGACCAAAATAATATAAATATACAGAGATTTTCACAATGAGCCAATTAAAGTACTATAATTCACTTACCGATACCTGGGAACCAGCTATAGTTGGCGCACAAGGCGCAACTGGACCCAACGGAACCGCAGGAGCCACCGGCGCCACAGGCGCTCAAGGCGACATTGGCTCAACTGGTGCAATTGGATTAACTGGTAGCACAGGCCCACAAGGCGAGATTGGTGCCACCGGCACACAAGGCGAGATTGGCTCAACTGGCGCAAGTGGCGTAGCTGGTAGTACAGGCCCACAGGGAGTTGCGGGCAGTACAGGCCCAGCAGGCTTTACAGGATCAACTGGTCCAATTGGTATCACAGGCGCCACTGGCTTAACAGGTGCTACTGGTGTAACTGGTCAAGATGGATCACAAGGCGCCACCGGCGCAAGTGGACTTCAAGGTGCAACTGGAGTAGGTCTTCAAGGTGCTACAGGTTTAGCTGGAGCAACTGGTCTTGCTGGACAAGACGGTAACAGCAGTAGTTATTATGATTATTTTGCAGATACATCGGCCATATCCGGTGATCCTGGCAACGGCGACCTACTTTGGAACAACGTAATACAAACTGATGCTAGTGCGCTCAACATCAGTCACATCAATGCTGATGGCATTGATATTAATTTATTCATACACTTACTCAAGACCAACGATACTATTGTTATTCAAGATTCTAGCAGTAGTGCCAACTATCAACGATGGGTAGTAACTGGTTCTTACACAGAATTGTCAACCTATGACACTGTTCCTGTAAGTTTGGTTTCTTCAGGCGGTACAGGTACCACTGGATTCAGCAACGCACAGCCTATAATTTTGGTATTGATCAGTGTGGGTGAACAAGGTGCCACTGGTCTTGCTGGAGCAACTGGCTTAACAGGGGCCACAGGACAATTTGGAGCAACTGGTGCAAGTGGTGTACAAGGTTTACAAGGAGCAACTGGTGCGGCCGGAACCAATGGAGCAACTGGAGCTGAAGGTAGCACAGGTGTACAAGGATTTGTTGGTGCTACAGGAGCACAAGGCGATACTGGTGCAACTGGTTTAGCTGGAGCCACTGGTGCATTTGATGGTACATTAACAGCCAACATCAATGGTGCTGGTTACAATATCAGCAACATCAGTTTCCTTAGTGCCACAGGAAACATCACTGGCAATTATATTTTAGGCAATGGTAGTCTATTAACTGGAATTGCCACTGCTGGCGGTATCAGTAACGGAAACAGTAACGTAACAATTCCTACAGTAGATGGAAATGTTTTAGTAGCAGTCGATGGTCAAGCCAACGTGGTTCAGATTGGTCAAGGATCACTCAACATTGCTGGTGCAATATCTAACCCTACAACTATCACAGAGAATGTCATAGTTCCGGCCAACGTAAATTCTATCATGATTGGACCAGTGGTATTTGCCAATGGTTCTATTGCAGAAATTCCAACCACATCAAGTTTTGTTATTCCAGATTTTCTTAACGGTGGAGCAGGTGCCACTGGATTAGCTGGCGCTACTGGATTGTCTGGCGCGACAGGTGCTGAAGGTGCCACTGGAGCAACTGGTGTAGCTGGTGTAGATGGAGCAACTGGTTTAACAGGAGCTACCGGAACTATAGGCGCCACTGGCGCTAGCGGAGTAGCTGGAACAATAGGTGCTACAGGAGCCTCAGGTATTCAAGGCGAAATAGGTGCTACAGGAGCCTCGGGTATTCAAGGCGAAATTGGTGCCACAGGCGCAAGTGGCGTAGCTGGAACAGTAGGTGCAACGGGCGCTAGCGGAGTTGGTGGAACTGTTGGTGCAACTGGAGCTACTGGAGCACAAGGAACTATCGGTGCCACAGGAGCCTCAGGTATTCAAGGCGAAATAGGTGCTACAGGCGCAAGTGGTATTCAAGGAACTATTGGAGCAACTGGTGCAACTGGTGTAACTGGAGATATTGGTGCCACTGGAGCAAGCGGCATACAGGGAACAATAGGTGCTACTGGTGCATCAGGCATACAGGGAACTATAGGCGCTACAGGCGCAAGTGGCGCACAGGGAACTATAGGAGCAACAGGAGCAAGTGGTGTTACTGGGTTAACAGGATCAACTGGACCTACTGGAGCAACTGGTGCTAATGGACAAAGCTCTACTTACTACAACTATCTAGCCAACACAGGTAGCACATCGGGTGATCCTGGTCCAGGCCATGTAATTTGGAATGCTGGTTCGCAAATAGCTTCTACACAACTCAACATTGATTACTTGACCAATGATGCCATCGATATTGATGTGTTCTTGAGTTTTGTTACCGAAACTGACTTTATTTTACTGCAAGATTCATCCAACAGTGCCAACTATCAAAAATGGGAAGTAACAGGAGTTCCTGCTAGTGTTTCTGGAAATTATTGGACTTACCCGGTTACCTTAATTGGTTCAGGTGGCACAGGCACTACTGGATTCACCAATGATCAAGCAATCATTGTAGCAGTATCCTATGTGGGATCTGCTGGTGCTACTGGATTCACTGGCGCAACTGGTGTTACTGGCAATGTAGGTGCTACAGGCGCAAGTGGTATTCAAGGAACTATTGGAGCAACTGGAGCTTCAGGCATACAAGGAACCATTGGTGCAACTGGCGCAAGTGGAGCAGCTGGAACAATAGGTGCTACTGGAGCAAGTGGCGTACAGGGTGACATTGGAGCAACTGGAGCAAGTGGAGCAGCTGGAACAATAGGTGCTACTGGAGCAAGTGGCGTACAGGGTGACATTGGAGCAACTGGTGCTACAGGAGCACAAGGAACAATTGGAGCAACTGGAGCTACCGGATCATTCAGCGGCAATCTTACTGCTAATATTGATGGTAATGGCTATAATATTTCTAATGTAACAACCATTTCAGCTACAGGTAACATCGATGGTGCCTTTATTAATGGTAATGGTGCATTCTTAACTGGTATTTCTACAGCAGGCGGCATCAGCAATGGAACAAGTAATGTAACAATTCCAGTAACCAATGGTAATGTTTTAATTGGTATTGATGGACAAGCAAATGTTGTTAACATTGGCAAAGGCTCATTGAGTACTGCTGGTGCATTATCTAACCCTAAAACCATTACAGAAGATGTTATAGTTCCAGCAGATGTTAATGCTATTATGATTGGCCCGGTTGTGTTTGCCAATGGTTCTATTGCTGAAATTCCAACCACATCAAGTTTTGTTATTCCTGATTTTGTTAATGGTGGAACTGGCGGCGATGGCGCAACTGGTTTAACTGGAGCCACAGGCCCAGCCGGAGCAGACGGAGCCACAGGCCCAGCTGGAACTAATGGTGCAACTGGCGCTACAGGTGTTGCTGGTACCATTGGAGCAACTGGAGCCAGCGGAGTTGGCGGAACTATTGGAGCAACTGGTGCCACAGGTTCTCAAGGATCAATTGGTGCTACAGGTGCTACTGGTGTAACTGGCGGAGATGGCGCTACAGGTGCAAGTGGATTAACAGGTAGTACAGGTACCATAGGTGCTACTGGTGCTAGTGGCCTAACTGGTAGTACTGGTCTTACAGGCGCCACTGGTGCCAACGGACAAAGTTCAACTTACTACAACTATTTGGCCAACACTGGAAGTACTACAGGTGATCCTGGCCCAGGACATGTAATCTGGAACAACGGCACACAAACCAGTGCTACTGAACTCAACGTTGATTACTTGACCAATGATGCCATTGACATTGACGTGTTCCTGAGCTTAGTAACCGAAACAGATTTTATTTTATTACAAGATTCAACCAATAGTGCCAATTATCAGAAATGGTTAGTTAATGGCACTCCTGTTAGTGCCTCTGGAAATTATTGGACTTACCCAGTTTCTTTAGTATCAAGCGGCGGCACTGGCACCACTGGATTCACTAACGATCAAGCAATCATTGTAGCAGTATCCTATGTGGGATCAGCAGGTGCCACTGGATTCACAGGTGCTACCGGTACTGCTGGCGCAGTTGGCGCTACAGGAGCAAGTGGTGCGGCTGGCGGAGTAGGTGCCACTGGAGCAAGTGGTGCGGCCGGCGGAGTAGGTGCCACAGGTGCCACAGGTGCTCAAGGAACTATTGGAGCAACAGGAGCCACTGGATCATTCAGCGGCAATCTTACTGCCAACATAGATGGCAATGGTTACAACATTTCCAATGTAACAACTATATCAACTACCGGCAATGTAACAGCGGCCAATTTTACCACTAGTGGAGTAAGTGGCAACATTACCGGTGCAAATAATATCAGCGCCAACAGTTTCACAGGAGTTACAGTTAGTGCGTCAGGCAACATTACTGGTAGTTACATTTTAGGCAACGGCAGTCAATTAACAGGACTGTCTGGATTCATAGGTGCAACTGGAGCAAGTGGTGTCGCAGGAACCATAGGTGCAACTGGCCTAACTGGTGCCACAGGTACTGCTGGCACAAACGGAGCAACAGGTACTGCTGGCGCAGATGGAGCTACAGGTGCGAGTGGTGTTGCAGGAACCGTAGGAGCAACTGGTGCAAGTGGTGTCGCAGGAACCAATGGAGCAACCGGATTAACTGGAGCAACTGGTACATTCAGCGGTAATCTTACCGCTAACATAGATGGCAATGGTTATAATATTTCTAATGTGTCAACTATATCTGCTACAGGTAACATAACTGGCGATTACATTTTAGGCAACGGTTCATTCTTGACTGGCGTTGTTACCAGTGTGTCTAACATCAGCAATGGAACCAGTAACATATCAATTCCCGCTGCCAATAGCAATGTTGTAATTGGCATTGACGGACAAGCTGCGGTTGTTACAGTTGGTCAAGGATCACTTAACATTGCTGGTGCAATATCCAATCCAATAACAATTACAGAAAATGTCATAGTTCCAGCTGATGTAAATTCTATCATGATTGGACCAGTGGTATTTGCCAATGGTTCTATTGCAGAAATTCCAACCACATCAAGTTTTGTTATTCCTGACTTTGTGAATGGCGGCAGTGGTACTGATGGTGCTACTGGATTACAAGGTGCTACTGGTCCAGCCGGCATTCAAGGCGATAATGGAGCAACCGGAGCAGGTGCTACTGGCTTAACAGGAGCAACTGGTGTAGCTGGAGCTACCGGCTTAACAGGAAGTACAGGACCACAAGGAACCAATGGAGCAACTGGAGCCTCAGGCATACAAGGACTTGAAGGTGCCACTGGTGCTAGTGGAGCACAAGGCGAAATTGGTGCTACAGGTGCTACAGGGCCACAAGGAACCGTTGGAGCAACTGGTGCCACTGGTGTACAAGGAACCATTGGAGCAACCGGAGCAAGTGGAGCACAAGGAACCATTGGAGCAACTGGTGCCAGTGGTGTACAAGGCGCAACTGGAGCAACTGGTTTTGTCGGTGCTACTGGGGCCAATGGACTAAGTTCTACTTACTACAACTATCTAGCCAACACAGGTAGCACATCAGGTGATCCTGGTGCAGGCCATGTGATTTGGAACAATGCTACACAAACAAGTGCCACACAAATCATCATTGATCATTTGACCAACAACGCGGTAGACATCGACGTGTTCTTGAGTTTTGTTACCGAAACTGACTTTATTTTACTGCAAGATTCATCTGACAGCGCCAACTACCAAAAATGGGAAGTAACTGGAACGCCAACTAGTGTACCCAACAACTACTGGACTTATCCGGTTACTTTGATCGAGTCAGGTGGCACAGGCACTACCGGATTCACCAATGATCAAGCAATCATTGTAGCAGTATCCTATGTGGGATCAGCTGGTGCTACAGGTGTTGCTGGTGCTACAGGTGTACAAGGCTCCGTCGGAGCAACTGGTGCAAGTGGAGCACAAGGAACTGCGGGTGCTACAGGTGCCAGCGGAGTAGCTGGAACTGTAGGAGCAACTGGAGCAACTGGTCCCGAAGGAACTGTAGGTGCTACTGGTGCAACAGGTGCTCAGGGTAACACTGGTGCAACCGGTGCATTTAGTGGCGCTGCTTACACAAGAACATCAGTTACAGCTACTGCATCTCAAACCACATTTAGTGCAACATATACTGTTGGATATATTCAAGTTTTTGTCAATGGTGTGTTGTTGAACGACGCTGACTACACAGCCACCAATGGCACAACAGTGGTATTGGCCGTGGGTCGTAATTCAGGCGATATTGTTGAAACCATTGCGCTCACTACTTCTGTTGGTACAAACGGAGCAACTGGCCAGACTGGTGCCACCGGTCCAACTGGTAGTGCTGGTGCTGTTTTACAAGTTGTTCAATCAACTTTAAATGGTCAAACAGCATATTCTAGCCCAACATCATTTACTCAAACTAGTTTAACTGCGTCAATAACTCCTACGTTTAATACTAGCAAAATATTGATTGTTATGAGTAGTCTTTATTACAATGCTACCGGTGGCTCCAGTCTTCAAGCAACAATTTACAGAAACAATACAACAAACATTTCTCCAAACACTGGCAACGCATTTCCAGTTGCATACTCACCTTCTAATATAAAAGCACCATTTACAATAAGTTATTTAGATTCGCCAGCAACAACATCTAGCACTTCTTATACTTGTTGGGTTAGAACAGCTAGCGGAAATATGGATTTTGGAGATTCGCTTGGTGTTGGAACAGTACTTCTTATGGAGATTGCAGGATGAGCCAATTTACAGATGCCCTTTTTAAATTATATCCCAATGTAGTAAAGGTAGAAAACAACACTACCGCTTACGATGCAGACGGCAATGAAGTAGCTTACGACCTACAGGCTGTAACTGCACAAATGGAAACTGAAAAAACACAATCTGAAACAATAAAGGATTCTGCACTGGCTAAACTAACTGCACTTGGTTTAACTCAAGCTGAAGTTAACGCCCTATTAGGAACAACACCATGACAATTCCATGCGATTTATCGTTTTTAGCTGAAGGTGCCAACGCCGTCAGTGGAGTAGTATCACTGTCGTTGGCTGGTAATGTGACCACTGGGAACATTCTTACCGACGGTTATTACTATGCCAACGGCGCACCATTTGCTGGTGGTGGTGGCGGTAGTGGTACACCTGGTGGCGCCAACACACAAATACAGTTCAACGATGCTGGTGCATTTGCCGGCTCTGCTGGATTGACATTTGATAAAACAACCAATGCAATAGCCACAACAGGATCATTTTCAGCCACTGGCAATATCACTGGTAGCTATATTATTGGCAACGTGGTCGCTGGCACAGGTACAGGCGGCAACATTACCGGCGCTAATTTAATAACTGCTGTCACTGTTAGTGCCTCGGGCAACGTGATAAGAAACGGTGCAACATTGGGAATTACTTCTGGCACTGCTGTAGCTTCCACATCAGGAACAAGTATTGATTTCACTGGCATTCCTAGCTGGGTTAAACGGATTACTGTAATGTTTAATGGTGTATCTACCAGTGGTACTTCTCCAGTACAAGTTAGATTAGGAACTGCTTCTGGAATAGAAACCACTGGATATTTAGGAGCATCTTCCACTATTCAAGGAACAACTACAAGTGGTGTTAATTCCACTGGTCTTACTCTTATGAATGGTAACGCTGCTTATGTTGTTTTTTATGGACAAATGACTATTTCTTTATTTGGTTCAAATACCTATGTTTCACAGAGCATTATTGGAAACGCTGACACTATCGCAACAACTTTTCTTGGTGGTGGTGCTAAAACATTAGCTGATGTTTTAACTCAATTAAGAGTTACCACAGTAAACGGCACAGACACTTTTGATGCTGGTTCAATCAACATTCTTTACGAGTAACACATGACAACTTGTAATTTGAACCGCAAGCCAAGACTCAACCAGAAACTCAGGACCAGTAATGGCCATTAGTTTTATTGGGGTAACATCAGGTGCGGGTTCAAACCCATCACTGTCACCGCCAGCTGGCACCACTCAGGGTGATTTATTAATACTTGTAACAACTGGTGGCAACACGGCGGCGCCGTCTGGCTGGACACAACTGGCTGCACAAGGCTCCAATCAATTTACCACAGTTCTTTATAAATTTGCCACTAGTTCTGAATCGTCTGTGAGCACTGGTGTAACCAGCACTCAAACCAGAGCGTCGCTGCTGGCATACAGAGGCGCAGGCGCAATAGAAACAATACCTGCATTTGCCACAGGAACAGGCACTACCGCAACACCCGATACAGTTACAACCACTTATGCTAACGATTTTGTAGTCAGCGTTTATACCAGCCTTAGCTCTTCACAAACCTGGACTGCAAACGCAAGTACAACAGCCAGAGTTAATAGCTCTGCCTCAGCAACACTTAGAGGCATGCTGATTGCCGACGAATTACAAGCAGCAACTGGCGTGTCAACTGCAAGAGCAGCCACGTTAAGTACATCAAAGCAATGGGCTGCATTTGCCTTTGCTCTCATTGAAACCAGAACAGTTTACTGGGTTGGCGGTACAGGCACCTGGGACACGTCCACAAGAACCAACTGGTCCAACACATCCGGCGGCGCCGGCGGAGTAGTTGTTCCTTCACAAAACGATGCTGTCATTGTTGATGCCAGTTCTGGCACACCGACCATTACCATAGTTGGAAGCGTAGGTCCTCCTGCATGCGCTTCCTTGACCACAACCGGCGCCACATGTGAGTTTACCGGCTCTGGAAGTTTGTCAATGACCGGCAACTTGACCCTATCTAACACCACCACGTGGTCAAACTCTGGCACACTATTTTTTCTCAACACTGCCACTATCACAACCAATGGTGTGACAATCGGCAACGGTAGTACTGTGGTATTCAACGGAACAAGTCGAACATTTACTCTGGGCAGTGACTTGACTATTTCTTCAACCAGCGGCATCAATTTTGTAAATGGAACGCTGAATCTAAACACCTTTAGTTTGAGCACTGGATCGTTTTCGTCAACCGGCACTACTACTCGTTCAATAGCGTTTGGTACCGGTGCCATAACTTGCACTGGATCAGGTGGTACACTGTTCGACTTGAATGGTACTTCGTTTACCTATACCGGCACCCCAACTATCAATATTAGCAACAACAGCGCAACCGCAACAACTGTAACAGTGTCAACAGGATTTACTGCGGCTAACGCATTAGACTTCAACTACACCACTGGCACATATGCACTGACTGATACCTCTGCTGTTTACAAGAGCGTAAACTGGACAGGGTTTGCTGGTACAGTTCCAAATAGTTCTAGAACAATTTATGGCGACTGGACAACCCCTGCCTCGGACGGCACCTATACAGGGGGTGCCAATGCTCAAACTTTTGCTGCAACATCAGGTACACAGACCATTACCAGCAACGGAAGAACGTTTGATTTTCCTGTAACTAAATCTGGCGCTAGCACCCTACAACTAGCTGACGCATTGACCTTGGCAATAACCAGAACACTCACACTTACAGCTGGAACATTAGTTCTAAACAATTTTACTGCAACCGCAGGGTTGTTTAGTTCAAGTAATACTAATAGTCGAGTGATAGTTTTTGGTACAACCGGTGCTATAACTGTTGTTGGTTCGGGTATAGTATGGGACATGACCACTGTAACTAATTTTAGCTATACAGGTACGTCAACTGTCAATATCAGTAACAACAGTGCAACAGCCACAACAGTAACTACTGGAACGTTAACTGAAGCTCAAGCACTAAACTTCAACTACACCACAGGTAGTTACACACTAACTAATACCTCTGCTGTTTATAAAAACGTTAATTTCACTGGATTTGCTGGCACAGTTTCGAACGCAACTAGAACAATTTACGGCGACTGGACCAATCCAGCTAGCGGAATTACATGGACCGGTGGCGCACTGGTTACAAGTTTTAGTGCCACTACCGGAACACAGACCTTTACCAGTAATCTTGCATTATTGGACTTTCCTATCACAAAAACAGGTGCTGGTACTTTGGTCCTAGGCAGTCAATTGGCCATTGGTACCACTAGAACATTCTCCGTGTCGGCCGGAACATTTACTCCCGGCTTTAACGTTGGTGCAGGTCTGTTCAGTTTAACCGGTGGCACTGTAAACATGGGCAGTCTTACATGGACAGCATCAGGAACTGGTGCCGTTTGGACACGAACCAGTGCCACAATCAGTGCTGGCACCAGTACCATAGAACTGAACGTTAACTCGGCCTCAGCTATGACTTTTGCTGGCGGCGGTGCCGTCTACAACAATCTTTCATTGACTGCTGCAGCTGGAACTGGCACACTTACCATCACCGGTGCCAACACATTCAATACCCTGGCCAGTTCAAGAACTGGCATATACACCATCACACTACCAGCCAGTGCCACAACCACAGTGGCCACTTGGAGTGTTGTTGGCACAAGTGCCGCAACAAATTACTTTACATTGAATTCTTCTACAGCAGGAACACGAGCAACATTGAGTGATGCCAGCGGAACAGTAAATCCTGGCTATGCTAAGATACAAGACATTGCAACCACTGGAGGCGCAACATTCACCGCTACTACAGCCAGTAATTTGGGCAACAACACCGGTTGGACTGGTTTTCCTACCAGTAAATACTGGATAGATGGCTCAGGTGCTTGGGACACTACAACCACAACCGATTGGGCACTTAGCTCAGGCGGCACGGGTGGTAATTTTCCGCCCAGCCTGTTTGAAGATGTATTTTTTGATGGCGCATCGGGATCAGGTACTGTCACGTTAACAGGCGCCTCAACCGCTAAATCACTCACTACAACTGGAAGTTCATTTACATTCAGTTCAACAGGTACTCCAACCATTGCCGGTGACATGACTTTATCGGCCACTACTACATGGTCAGCAACAGGACTAGTAACATTTACTGGCACAGGAACCATTACAACAAACGGCATCGTGTTGTCAGCCCCAATCACATTTAATGGCACATCACAAACATTTACTTTAGGAAGCTCACTAACAACAACAGGCATCACAACATTAACAGCTGGTACTATAGCATTAAATGGATTTGATGCTACCTGCTTGACTTTTTCAGGATCGGGTTCAACAGCACGTGGCGTTACATTTGGTTCAAACTACATCAACATCACCGGCACCGCAACCGCTACAGTATTAGATATTACCACAGCCACGGCCTTTACTCCTACCGGCACTGGTGGATTTAAACTGACTGGCAATGCGTTAAGTGGCGTAACAAGAACTATAGTTATAGGAACTACCGGAGGCTCTGCTACCACAGCACCAAATGTATGGGTATCTGCTGGTGCCTCAGGCAGTATTGTTGCTATTACCACAGCCAGTTGGGTAGGAGATTTAAACTTTACTGGATCTGAATGTCTTTTTACCCCGCCAGCAGGGTTGACTATCACTGGATCACTAACAGCGGCAACTGGTATGCAGTGGACCACTGGCACTGGAACTATTACATTTGCTGCAACCGCAACTGGTAAAACAATCACCACCGCTGGTAAAACATTGTATGCGGTGACATTCAATGGCACAGGTGGTGGTTGGACACTACAAGATGCTATGACACTCACCAACACACTTACATTGACCGCTGGCTCTGTGACATTGAACGGATTTGACATCACTTGCTTGACCTTTTCAGGATCCAATGCCAATGTTCGATCTATTAGTTTTGGGTCAAACTACATCAACATCACCAGCACAGCCACTGCCACATCATTGACTGTGCAAAACACAACTAACTTTACTCCTTCGGGCACAGGTGGATTCAAACTGACCGGTGCAGCTGCTAGTGGTATAACAAGAACAATAACAATTGGCACAACCGGTGGTTCTGTTGCTACAGCACCAAATGTATGGGTATCTGCTGGTGCCTCAGGCAGTATTGTTGCTATTACCACAGCCGGTTGGTTTAGAGATTTAAATTTCACTGGTTACAGTGGCACTTGGGCAACATCAACAACTACAACCTCATTTGCTGGATCACTGACGTTAGCAACAGGCATGACATTTACTGCTGGAACTGGTGCCTGGACATTTGCTGGTACATCAGGACTACAGACAATCGATTCTGCTGGCAAAACATTTGGCGCAATTCCAATCACAATAAACAATACTGGAACAGGGGTTCAGTTGTTGAATACATTGACATCAACAGCGGCATTAACACTGTTGAGTGGCACATTTGACTGGAACAATCAAACAGTCTCAGGATTTACCACACTTACTATCAATCAAACCAGTGGCCTAGCTGCCAGCATTGTTGACAATAACAATGCAACCTACACATTTTCAAGTATTACACACACTGCCGGCCAATTGAATCTTGATTCAACTGCTCCTATTACAACTTCTGGAACCTATACATTTACCGCTGGCACATTAAATCTTAACAATCTTACATTATCTTGTAGTGTTTTTAGTTCAAACAACTCAGGTACTAGACAAATACAATTTGGTACTGGTGCAATCACTACCACTGGCTCGGGTACTGTATGGAATGTGACTGCTACAGGGGCATTTTCAATCACTGGTACCCCTACTGTCAACATCAGCAACCCTACATCCACTGCTACTTCAGTTGCAATGTCCAGTTCCACTGAAGCAAACGCAATAAATTTTAACTTTACCACAGGTACCTATGCACTGAGTCTAGGCACACCAGGCACATACCGAAGTATGAACTTTACTGGTTTTGCCGGCTCATGGTCGCCTTCCACAACTGCTTTAACAATTTATGGTTCAATTACCTTGGTTGCAGGCATGACATACACCACTGGCACTGGTTTGTGGACGTTGGCCGCCACTACAGGAACACAGACCATCACCAGTGCAGCAAAAACTCTAGGCCCAATTACTCAAGCTGGTGCCGCAGCTCAAACAGTTGCTATCAATGGTGCCCTGACCATGGCCAGTACAGCAACATATACACTGACTCTTGGCACATTGGATTTGACCAATGGCAGCGCTGGCAACTATGCCCTGACCGCCGGATTGTTTTCGTCAACTGCTGGTACTCGTGCAATTGCATTTGGCACAGGTAGCATCACCACAATAGGATCAGGAACAGCATTTAGTGTAGTTGGCACTGGGTTAACGTACACAGGTACACCAACTATCAATATTAGCAACAACAGCGCAACCGCAACAACTGTAACAGTATCAACAGGATTTACCGAAACTAACGCATTAAGTCTTAACTATACCACAGGCACATACACACTGACTGATACCTCTGCTGTTTATAAGAGCGTAAACTGGACTGGATTTGCTGGCACGCTTCCAAACAGTGCCAGAACAATTTATGGCGACTGGACCAATCCAGCCACCGACGGCACCTATACAGGGGGTGCCAATGCTCAAACTTTTGCTGCAACTTCAGGCACACAGACCATTACCGGCAACGGAAGAACATTGGACTTTCCAATTACAAAAAATGCTGCCGGTGCATTGGTATTAGGAAGTGCATTAGGAGTAGGAGTGACCAGAACATTCTCTGTGTCAGCCGGAACATTTACTCCAGGTCACAATATCACAGCTGGACTATTCAGTCTAACTGGTGGTACTGTAAACATGGACAGTCTTACATGGACTGCTTCAGGAACTGGCAGTGCTTGGTCAGCAACTGCTGCCACTATTAGTGCTGGTACAAGTACCATAGTATTTTCTGATACAAGTACCACAACAAAAACCTTTGCTGGTGGTGGTAAAACATACAACAACTTGCAAATTGGTGGAGTAACCGGTACTGCAAGCTACATCATTACTGGAGCCAATACATTCAACACTGTTTCTAGCAATAAGACAGTGGCTTACACTATTACATTACCAGCTAGCACCATTACCACTGTGTCTGCTTGGACGGCTGGCGGAGCTGGTTTTTCTAACCGACTGACCTTGAACTCATCAACTGCTGGTACGCAGACTACTTTGGCACTGGCTGGTGGTGGTATTGCTATAGGTGGAAATTTTATGAGTATTCAGGATATCAATTTTACACCTGAAGCTAGTGGCACTCAGCGATATGCATGGTATGTGGGTGAAAACAGCACGTTCGGAACCAACGTAAGTGGCGGCGCATTACTGGCATCTTTGCCCACACAAATAGGCTATTTATTGACCACAGGTACAGAATGGACTGTGCCGGCAGATTGGAGTTCATACAACAATCAAGTTTATTTGATTGGTGGTGGTGGTGGCGGCAGCGGATCATGGGTAGGCGAGGGTAGGGGTAACTTTGGCCATGCATCTGGTGCCGGTGGTGGTGGTGGTGGTTTTAGAAGGCTGACTAACGTTACACTAACTCCGGGCAGTTCAGTAACATATACAATTGGCTCCGCAGGAACCGCGGGACCTGGTGCAATTGCATTACCAGGATCCATAGCAGGTGCCGGTGGATCAACAACATTTAATTCTGGTGCTTATGTTGTAACAGGCGGTGGCGGTGGACTAACAACCGGCAGTGTCAGCACTGGAGGAGCCGCCGGAACAGGTGAAACTGCCAACGGTGGTGGTGGCGGCAACGGCACCGGATTTTCAAATAACACCTACTCCGGTGGTGGTGGTGGTGGTGCCGGTGGTATCGATGCTGCTGGTATTGCAGGTGGTGCCGGTGGCGGTAGCGGAGCACCAGGTGCTGGCGGTGCTGGAGACGGCAATGTTGCCCAGTATATTGGCATTTCACCAGTGGCGTACGGCGATGGTGCCACTGGTGCTGCGGGCTCTGCTGTTGCACCGGGTGTAGCAGCAAAAGGATTTGGTGGTGGTGGGTCAGGCGCCGGGACTGGATTTGGATCTGGCAATACTTCCAGCGGTGGTGTTGGAACCCAAGGTGTTATTTTTGTTTTGTATACACAAAGATTGCAAATTGAAAATTTTGAAATTAATGGCATTACTATATCATAAGTACACATATGCAAGCTAGATACAAAACAAACTGTGGTAGATCAACAAAGAAATACCGCTTAAATATGACAGATTTTTGGGATACCATCAACACAATAACAATTACACGCATTTTATCGTTTTTAAACAAAGGTGCAAACGCTGTCTGTGCAGTAGTGCTGGGTAGATCAAAAAAGAAATACAGGCTAAATATAATTAATAAAAGATTATTTGGCCTCAGGAAGTATAATTTAACAGTAATTTACTAAATACTGTGGCTTATTAAACAAGGAATAAAATTATGGCAATTTCGCTCGACGGCACCTCAGGTATATCGGCTAGTGGTAATATTAGTGGTAATAATGTTATTGCTACAGGTACCCTATCAGCTGGTGTTTTTTCACCTAGCATATTATCTGTTACTGGCAACGTAACTGGTGACAATTTACTAACAGGTGGACTAGTTAGTGCAACTGGCAACGTAACTGGTGCTTATATTTTTGGTAACGGTGCGTTACTTACAGGTGTTGTAACATCTGTATCCAATATCAGTGCTGGCACAAGTAACGTAACTGTCAACGGATCAGGCGGAAATGTAACAACCAGCGTTGGCGGAGTTGCCAACATAGTGGTGGTCAACACCGCAGGAATGTCGCTTACAGGTGACTTGACTGTAACTGGCAACGCCACACTGTCGGGCAACATCCTGGGCGACAGAATTCAAAACGGCACTACCACAATTGATATCCAAACTCAAAATGGCAATGCCAACATTAGTATCGGTGGCACCAGCAACGTGGCTGTGTTTGCCACAACTGGTGAATATGTAACTGGTTTGATAAGCGCAAGCGGTAACATCACTGGTGCTAACTTAATAACTGCTGGTAACGTGTATGCTCCAGCCATTGTTAGTAATGGTACATACAACACCGACATTCAGTTGGGTGCCGCATCAGGTATTATTACAGTCACAACAAATGGTAACTCAGCACAGTTTGGACCAAGTGGTACAATAACATTAGGTGGAGCCTCACAAGTTATTGGAGGCTCATTTGGTGGCTCTGGCATTACATTAGGTACTAGTCAAACAGACATTTTCCAAAATCGTGATGGCAATGTCACTGTACAAGTTGGCACAGGCGGCGCAACCACCAGCACCTGGACATTTGCAAATAGCGGCAATTTACTTGCACCAGGCAACGTTTCTGCTGTTGGCAACGTCAGCGGCGGCAATTTAAATGTCACCGGCAACATTGTTGACACAGGTGCCTTGACCATCATCACAGGCAGCAATGGCAACATTGCATTGGCACCAAATGGCACAGGTATAGTCACAGCTTCAGGTGCTGTTAGTGCAGTGGGCAACATCACTGGTAGTTACATTTTTGGTAACGGTAGTCAGTTGACTGGTGTTAGTCCAACACTTACCTACTCATCCGGCACAGCCACAGGCGACGGAACCACCGTAGCCTTTACCATCAGTGCTGGTCGCGCAGTTGATAATATGTTGGTCTTTGTTAACGGTATTTGCTTTGTTCCTACAACTGACTACACCATTGCTAGTACAACGCTGACATTTACCACTGCTCCTGCAAACTTAGCCGAGATAACATTTAGATACCTACCAATTTAAGGATCTTCTGCCATGGGTGTTTTAACTCGTTCATTTGCAGCAGAAGCCTCGGTCAACATAGCAGGTGCACCAGCATTTGAATATGTCACAGTGGTCTCCTCAGATCTAGACGCAACAGAATCCAATGCAGGACGAGTATTTTACAACACCACAAGTGCTGTATTGAAGTACGTGGCCTATCAAGCCGCTGTAGCAGGAGTCTGGGCCGCAGGTGGCAGTATGGGCACAGCCAGATACGGCCTGGGTGGTGCTGGTACTCAAACAGCTGGACTTGGATTTTGTGGATACCAATCCAATGGTCGTTCAAATGCCACTGAAGAATACAATGGTGCCACATGGGCAGCAGGTGGTGACATGCTTAATTTTGTAAAAGGTATAGCAGGATGTGGAACTCAGACTGCTGGACTTGGATTTGGCGGATACCTCAGTAATATCACTAATAGCACCTACGAATACGATGGTAGCACATGGGTGCAAACTGGCGACATGGCCACAGCTAGAGGATATCTAGCTGGTTGCGGCACACAAACAGCTGGCTTGGCCATGGGTGGAACTACCAACCCTGGTAATAGTGCTGCCACCGAAGAATACAATGGTGCCACATGGGGCTCAGGTGGCAATTTAGCCACTGGTAGAATTCGGTTGGCTGGGTGTGGCACCCAAACAGCTGGTCTGGCCTTTGGAGGTATAGCCGGCAGTGTCACTGCTGTCACTGAAGAATACGATGGCACAGCCTGGTCAGCAGGTGGAGCATTAAACACAGCAACATATAGCTTGGCTGGTGCTGGCACTCAAACCGCAGGTCTTGCTTTTGGTGGCTATGCTGGCAGTAGGTCAGCAACCACAGAACAATACAATGGTACTGCCTGGACCAATGGTAACAACATGGGCACAGCAAGGTATAGTCTAGGAGGTGCTGGCTTACAGAGTGCAGGTTTAGCATTTGGTGGATACACCACCACTAGGTCAGCAGCCACCGAAGAATACACCGCTACGCCAGCCAGCTACATAGTCAAAACAGTCACCGTGAGTTAAACTAAATAACAAAAAGAGAATTTTATGGGCATACTAACTAGATCATTTGCAGCCGAAGCCGCAGTTACACTTCCAACTCCAGGAGTATGGGCCACTGGCGGTACCATGACCACCGCTAGAAGTAGCTTGGGTGGTGCTGGTGACAACGCCGCAGCTTTAGTATTTGGTGGTGGACTAGGTGGTCTTAATTTCACAGCCGCTACAGAAGAATACAATGGCTCATCATGGGCCAATGGTGGTAGTTTGGCCACAGCCAGAACTGCCATTGGCGGACTCGGAACACAAACAGCCGGCTTGGGTTTCGCTGGATACCTTAGCATTGGCAATAGAAGCAATGCCACTGAAGAATATGATGGTACCAGCTGGGCAGGTGGTGGCAGTCTGCCAAATCCGCCTGGACAGAGTTTTGGCTTGGGTGGGTGTGGCACACAAACAGCTGGCTTGAGTTTTGGTGGTTTCAACGGCAGTTATGGAACCATGGCCTATTCACAAGAATACGATGGTTCAGCATGGACATCCAGCAACAGTATGTCTAATGTTAGAAAATATGCACCAGGAGCCGGCACCCAAACAGCAGCCTTGTCCATAGGCGGATCGGACAACTCAAATATCGCTTTAGCTGTCACAGAAGAATACAATGGTACCAGTTGGAGTTCAGGTGGAGCATTACCTATTGCTACACACAGTTTAGCAGCTGCAGGTACACAAACAGCTGGTATTGGGTTCGGCGGATATAGTTCTGCTAGTAGTTACTCAACTGCATCACAAACATACGATGGCACTAGTTGGACTGTTGGCAATAGTTTAAACACAGGTCGTCAAGCCTTGACCGGCAGTGGAGCACAATCCACTGCTTTTGCAGCAGGTGGCAGTACTGGCAGTTTGACCGGTGCCACTGAAGAATACTCAATTGGATTTGAACCGGCATTTGAATATGTCACGTTGTCATCAACTGATATTGCCACAACTTCGGCCAATCTTGGTCGTGTGTTTTACAACACTACTGATCAAACATTAAAGTACATTGGTTATCAATTCCCAGTGGCTGCTGCATGGACCAATGGTGGTAATTTATCTACAGGTAGACGCTTTTTGGCTGGTGCCGGCTCACAAACAAGTGGTCTTGCCATTAGTGGATTTGACAGCTCCAATAACAATACCAATGTCACAGAAGAATACAATGGTACTGCCTGGTCGAGTGGAGGCAACATTGGTACGGCTCGTCGAGGCCTAGCTGGATGTGGCACACAGACTGCAGGATTGGCCGTGGCTGGATACGTTAGCAATTTTAGCAATCTCTCAGAAGAATACGATGGCACCAGTTGGGCCGGCGGCGGTAACTTGGGCACAGCTAGATACAATCTGGCAGCTTGTGGCACACAAACTAGCGGTCTGGCCATAGGTGGCGAACAAAGTAGTGGCAGAAGTGTAGCCACAGAAGAATATGATGGTAGTACTTGGACCACAGGTGGTAACTTGTCGCTGGCACGACGATCCCCAGGTGGTGCAGGTACACAAACAGCAGGCCTAGCCTTTGGTGGAAAGGATGCCAGTAGCTTTACTCCTGCTACAGAAGAATACAATGGAACTAGTTGGAGTTCAGGCGGCACATTAGGCAATGGAAGATATGCCCTGGGCGGAGCAGGCACACAAACATCAGCATTGGCCATGACTGGATACAGTAACAGTTATCTTGCTGCTACAGAAGAATACGATGGTACCACTTGGACCGCAAGTGTTAACGTGACAAATGCTAGAGGTTTTCTGGCCAGTGCCGGTTCACAAAGCGCTGCCTTTATTGCAGGCGGCCAGGACAACGGTAGTAATAACCTTAATTATACCGAAGAATATGTCCATGTGGCAGCGGCTTACATAGTAAAAAACGTCACCACAGGATAACACAAAAAACATCATGGGCATACTAACTAGATCATTTGCAGCAGAAGCTGTCGGTACCGCTGTACCAGGCGCATGGTCTGCAGGCGGCACCATGGCAACCGCTAGGCTAGCTTTAGGTGGAGCCGGCACACAAACTGCTGGATTAGCATTTGGTGGTATTAACGGAAGCGGGCCCAGAAACCTCACAGAAGAATATGATGGTGCTACATGGAGCTCAGGTGGTAACTTGGGTTTTCCAACCTATTACCTAATGGGGTGTGGCACACAAACAGCTGGCCTAGCCTTTGGTGGCAATGCCGATGGCGGTTTTAAAAATTATACCTATGAATATGATGGATCCACATGGACCAATGGCGGTGGGATGGGCTTGGCCAGAGGCAATGGAGCCGGGTGTGGCACACAAACCGCAGGTCTATGTGCTGGTGGGCAGACCTCGGGCCCAGTTACTGCAGAAACCGAAGAATATGATGGCACTAGTTGGACCGCAGGCGGTAATTTAGGTACAGCTAGACGTTATCTAGCTGGGTGTGGTACTCAAACAGCCGGCTTGGCATTCGGTGGTGCTGGCCCATTAAGTGCCACCGAAGAATACAACGGAACCGCTTGGACTGCAGGTGGCAATTTAAACACAGCTAGATATGGACTAGCCGGAGCTGGTACGCAGACAGCTGGATTGGCTGCTGGTGGCAAGACCGGTAGTGTAAGCAATGCTACTGAAGAATACAACGGCACAGCTTGGTCAACTGGTGGTAATCTAGGTACAGCCAGATATTATCTAGCTGGCGCTGGTACACAAAGTGCTGGGCTTGTGTTTGGCGGGCAAACACCAGTTACTGGAGCCACAGAAGAATATACTGGTCCTGCAATTAATCCAGCATTTGAATATGTCACAGTGGTCTCCTCAGATTTGGCCACAACGGCGGACAATGCAGGACGTGTGTTTTACAACACCACTGATCAAACATTGAAGTACGTGGCCTATCAAACGGCTGTGGCCGGCACTTGGACCGCAGGTGGCAACATGGCCACTGCTAGAACTAATTTAGCTGGCGCTGGTACTCAAACAAGTGGCCTAGGTTTTGGTGGATATGCCAATGCCGGCACAACTAATGCCACAGAAGAATACAACGGCTCGTCATGGGCGTCGGGTGGCAACATGGGCAATGCTAGATACAGCCTAGCAGGTGCTGGAACTCAAACAGCAGGATTAGCCATGGGTGGCAATGGTCCTAGCTCACCCGGTGCTAGGACAGAAGAATACGATGGCACCAGCTGGACCAATGGTGGTACTATGTCCACATCTAGAACTTCATTACCAGGCGGGGCAGGCACACAAACAGCCGGTCTAGTATTTGGTGGCAATGGCGGCGACCCTGCAGCCACAGAAGAATACGATGGTACTAGTTGGACTTCAGGTGGTTCTTTAAACAATGGTAGAGTTTCACTGGCCGGTGCTGGTACTCAAACAGCCGGTCTTGCAGTTGGCGGCACCAGTGGCGGCTTCTATCGTAATTACACAGAAGAATACGATGGTAGCTCTTGGACTACAGGTGGTGTCTTGGCCACTAGTACACAACAATTAGGTGCAGCAGGAACATCAGCCGCTGGTCTTGCATTTGGCGGTCTTGATGCCACTACGTACACTAATGTTTCTCAGGAGTACAATGGCACTGCATGGGCCATCGGTAACAGCCTAAACACAGCTAGATCAGGCTTGGCTGGTTGTGGCTCGCAAACAAGTGGTCTAGGATTTGGCGGAATTACCAGTGTACGTCTGACTGCCACTGAAGAATACACTAGCACACCAGCTGGTTATGTGACAAAAACCGTGACCACTGGTTAAATCAACCCACATTTTCACCCTAGTAACAATATCCGTTTAGTGTAATAAATACTAACATGAGCGGATCTCCTGGACAACAACTAGCAAACAAAATACTCAGTACTGGCGCGGCCATTGCCACTGACTTCACCAACAACATAGCTGGTGATTTAACCCCTGACTTGGCCACACGTGGACGTGTTTACTACGACACAGTAGCAGGTTCATTAAAGTACGTGGCCTATCAAGCAGCTGTAGCAGGAACTTGGACCGCGGGCGGCAATTTAACAACTGCTAGAGCATATCTAGCTGGCGCCGGTACACAGACAAGTGGTTTGGCTTTTGGCGGATATACCGGTAGTGTAACAGGAGCCACAGAAGAATACAATGGCTCATCGTGGACTGCCGGTAATGCCATGGCCTCTGCTAGGCGTTATCTAGGCGGTTGTGGTACACAAACAGCTGGCTTGGCTGTGGGTGGATACATTAGCAATTCTAGTGCTCTCACAGAAGAATACGACGGCACAAATTGGACATCAGGTGGCAATTTAAGCACAGCTACCTATTACCTGGCTGGATGTGGCACACAAACAGCAGGCCTAGGGTTTGGTGGATATACTAACACTTATAGCGTTGCCACAGAAGAGTACGATGGCAGTGCATGGAGCTCGGGTGGGAACCTAGGCACTGGTAGAAATAGTCTGGCTGGGGCAGGTACACAAACTAGCGGCTTGGCCATTGGTGGGTATGCAGGCGCTGGAATAAATTTAAATGCCACAGAAGAATACAATGGTAGTAGTTGGGCCTCAGGTGGCGCATTAAATACCGCTCGCAGAATCCTTGCTGGAGCAGGTACCCAAACAGCAGGACTAGCTTTTGGTGGAACAACTGGTCCTCAAAGTGCAGCCACAGAACAATACGACGGAACAGCTTGGACCACAGGAAATAGTATGACTACTGCCCGACTTGGGTTGGGCGGGTGTGGCTCACAAACAGCTGGCTTAGGATTTGGTGGATATCCAGGTGCTTACGTGACTGCCACAGAAGAATACACTGGCACACCAGCCAGTTACGTGGTACGAACCGTCACAGCAACTTAACGAGAGAAAACAAATGGGACAACTAACTAGAGCAGTAGCCAATCAACAAACCGTAACCAGCAAACTGGACAGTTATTTCATTGAAACAGTCAGCACCGATCAAACAGCTACCATCACAAATCCATTTACAATATTTTACAACACCACTGACAATTTATTGAAGTATTCGGCGTATGTGACCGCTGTATGGACAAATGGTGGTGCATTGTCAACTGGTAAGTCTTATCTTGCTGGTGCTGGCACACAAACAGCTGGACTAAGAATGGGCGGTGGCGATGGTGGTGGAATAACCAATGTCACAGAAGAATACAATGGAAGTGCATGGAGCTCGGGTGGTAACCTGGCCTCAGGCAAAGGGGGTTTAGCCGGATGTGGTACACAGACAGCAGGTCTTGCTTTTGGCGGAACTACTGGCAGCAACAGTGCAACCACACAAGAATATGATGGTTCCACCTGGACCAATGGCGGCAACATGGCCACTGCCAGACAAGCATTAGCTGGATGTGGTACACAAACAGCAGGCTTAGGGTTTGGTGGCTCAGATGGTGGACTTACAACTGTTACAGAAGAATATGACGGTACTAGTTGGAGCTCAGGTGGCAATCTTGCCACAGCCAGAGTTCGGTTAGGTGGTATTGGCACACAAACAGCAGGCCTAGCATTTGGTGGTAACACTGGCAGCCCAACTGCAGCCACAGAAGAATACAATGGCACAGCATGGAGTTCAGGTGGTAATCTTGGCACAGCTAGGTATGGACTGGCTGGTGCTGGCACACAGACTAGTGGTTTGGCATTTGGCGGCGCAACTGTCTCATACAACCAGACCGAAGCATACAATGGTACTGCGTGGACTGCAACTGTTAATATGGGCACAGGAAGATATTTCCTAGCTGGGTGCGGAGCTCAATCCTCAGCCTTGGCATTTGGTGGTAGTAATAGTACTGCTACCGAAGAATATACTGCAACTGGTGTGACCACAATCGCATCAACATAACAAGAGACAATAATGGGACAACTAACCAGAGCAGTAGCCAATCAACAAACACTAGCAACCTTGCCCGGTACTTGGGCCAACGGTGGCTCAATGGGCACAGCTAGATATCAATTGGGTGGTGCAGGTACACAGACTGCAGGGCTAGCCTTTGGCGGAAGTACTGGCAATCAAACCGAAGAATACGACGGTGCTAGTTGGTCAGCAGGTGGCAACATGACCGCTGCAAGACGAGCTCTTGGTGGTTGTGGCACACAAACTGCTGCTCTAGGGTTTGGTGGTCTTTATAGCAATCTAACCGAAGAATACAACGGCACCGCATGGAGCTCAGGTGGCAATCTAAGCCAAGAAAAATATGGTGTAGGCAGTGCAGGTACGCAAACAGCTGGCTTGAGTTTTGGTGGTGCAGTATATCCTGGAGTCAGTGTTAACAATACCGAAGAATATGATGGTACCAGTTGGAGTTCAGGTGGCACACTGCCAACTGCCAAGAATTTTTTAGCCGGGTGTGGCACTCAAACTGCTGCATTGGCAGCAACAGGTGGTCCAGGACCCAGTAGTACGTCAACTGAATATGATGGTAGTACTTGGACTTCAGGAGGAAACGTCAATACAGCTAGACAGCAATTGGCTGGAGCTGGCACACAGACTGCTGGACTAATCATGGCAGGAACTGTTGACGGCAGTACTAATTTTACTGCCACAGAAGAATACAATGGCACTGCGTGGACTACCGTTAATGCAATGACAACTGCTAGAAATAGTCTAGCCGGTGCAGGAGTGCAAAGTGCGGCTCTAGCAATGGGCGGATACAATGGCAGTCTTGTTAATGCCACTGAAGAATATACCATATCGACCTCGTACAACAGTTACTTCATTGAAACAGTCAGCACTGATCAACTGGCTACTATCACTAATCCATTTACTATATTTTACAACACCACTGACAATTTATTGAAATATTCAGCTTATGTTACTGCTAGTTGGACTGCAGGTGGCAACATGACAACTGCTACAATTGCACCTGGTGGAGCAGGTACTCAAACAGCTGGTCTGGTATTTGGTGGATATACCAATGCTTATACTGTAACAACACAAGAATACAATGGCACCGCATGGTCAGGTGGTGGCAATATGAACACTGCTAGAAATACTATTGGTGGAGCTGGTACACAAACAGCAGGTCTTGCCATAGGTGGAACTTCTGGAGGTTATCTCACTGCCACAGAAGAATACGATGGCGCCAGCTGGACTGTGGGTGGTGCGTTATCAACCGGAAGAGGATATATTGCCGGTGCTGGAACTCAGACTGCTGGGCTAGCTGCAGGAGGTAATGCCGCACCCGGGCCAAGTGTTCTAACCGAGGAGTACAACGGAAGCAGTTGGAGTTCTGGTGGTAATTTAGGCACTGCTAAATTTAACGGCGCAGGTGCAGGTACACAAACTGCTGGTTTGGCCTTTGGTGGCCAAGGGCCAGTTGCAACCACACAAGAATATGATGGTACTAGCTGGACTGCGGGTGGCACTATGAATACTGCTAGACAAGCATTGGCTGGTTGCGGCTCACAAACAAGTGGCTTGGCCTTTGGTGGTAGCACCGGCAGCGTTACCGCGGCTACCGAAGCATACAATGGTACTACATGGTCTACAGGCAACAATATGGGAACAGCCAGACAGTATCTAGCTGGAGCTGGTACACAATCCTTGGCATTGGCCTTTGCTGGCGATGCTAGTGGTTATCTTACTGCCACAGAAGAATATACTGCAACTAGTGTGACCACAATTGCATCAAGTTAAATAACAAAAGAGACAACAAATGGGACAACTAACCAGAGCAGTAGCCAATCAACAAACGCTATCAGAGTTAGCGGCCTGGGCCGCAGGTGGAAACTTGGGCACAGCTAGATTTTATCTAGCCGGAGCAGGTACCCAAACAAGTGGCTTGGCCTTTGGCGGAAGTACCGGTAGTGTAACTAGCGCCACAGAAGAATACAATGGCACTGCGTGGAGCAACGGTGGCTCATTGACCACTGCTAGACGATCACTAGGTGGTGCTGGCACACAAACAGCTGGACTTGGATTTGGTGGCAGTGGTAACACTGGTGCCACAGAAGAATACAATGGTACTAGTTGGGCCAATGGCGGCAACTTAGGCACAGGTAGAAATTATCTAGCTGGGTGTGGCACTCAAACTGCTGGTTTAGGATTTGGTGGTTACGCCGGTGGTCGTAAAAATCTCACTGAAGAATACGATGGCACTGCATGGTCAGCAGGTGGCAACTTGGGCACAGCTAGATATTCAATGGCCGGAGCTGGCACACAGACCAGTGGATTAGCCTTTGGTGGATATGGTGTTGGCGGTAATCAAAATCTCACTGAGGAATATGATGGCACTGCATGGTCAACTGGTGGTGCACTAACAACTGCTAGCTCTGCTCTAGCTGGGTGCGGCACACAAACAAGTGGTCTAGCGTTTGGTGGCATAGCAAACAGTGGACGTAGTAACGCTACCGAAAAATACAATGGCACTGCATGGAGCTCAGGTGGTACATTAGCATCTGCTAGACAAGGATTGGCCGGAGCTGGCATACAATCTAGTGCATTAGCCTTCGGAGGCAGTACCAGCAACGGCACCTATAGCTCTGCCACTGAAGAATATACCATATCAACCACATACGATAGTTATTTTATTGAAACAGTCAGCACTGATCAGGTAGCCACTGTCACTAATCCATTTACTATATTTTACAACACCACTGACAACTTGTTGAAATATTCAGCGTATGTTGCTACAGGGTGGTCAGCAGGTGGTAATTTAGGTACGGCTAGATATCAATTGGCCGGAGCAGGTACACAAACAGCAGGTCTGGCCTTTGGTGGCTATGCCAGTGGCAACAAAAACAATACAGAAGAATACAATGGAAGTGCATGGGCGTCAGGTGGTAATTTAAGCACAGCTAGAAGTGGTCTGGCCGGTGCTGGAACACAAACAGCAGGTCTTGGATTTGGTGGCTACGGTAGTGTACGTAGTAACGCCACAGAAGAATATGATGGTACCAGTTGGACCGCGGGTGGCAACATGACCACAGCTAGATATAGTCTAGCTGGTTGTGGCACCCAAACAGCAGGTTTGGCCATGGGTGGCAACAGTGGTTCGCGTAGTACTGCCACAGAAGAATACAATGGCACTGCGTGGTCAGGTGGCGGTAATTTAACAACTGCTACAGTTGGATTGGCCGGAGCAGGCACACAGACCAGTGGCCTAGCATTTGGCGGCGAAGTTTCTGCTGGATTTACAAATGTCACGCAAGAATATGACGGTACTAGTTGGAGCTCAGGTGGCAATTTAAACACAGCTAGAAGTGGCCTAGCTGGCGCTGGAACACAAACAGCAGGCCTTGGGTTTGGTGGTTCAACAGGCAGTAACACTGCGGCCACAGAAGCATATAATGGTACTGCTTGGACCGCTAGTAACAGTATGGGAACAGCCAGATATCAACTGGCTGGAGATGGGGTTCAATCCAGTGCCTTGGCGTTTGGTGGAATTGCTGGAAGTGCCTCTAATGCCACAGAAGAATACAACGCAACTGGTGTGACCACCATTGCATCAAGTTAAATAACAAAGGAAACAACAATGGCGAGCCCAGGACTACAACTAGCAAACAAAATACTGAGTACAGGTGCGGCTATTGCCACTGACTTCACCAACAACATTGCTGGTGATCTAACTCCTGACTTGGCCACACGTGGACGTGTTTACTACGACACAGTGGCAGGTTTACTAAAGTACATTGGTTATCAGGCAGCACAACCAGCAACCTGGACCGCAGGTGGTAACATGGGCACTGCCAGGTATACGTTGGCCGGTGCTGGTACTCAGACTGCTGGACTTGGATTTGGCGGATACGCTACAGGTTTTGTAATCACCGGCGCCACTGAAGAATACAATGGCACTGCTTGGTCGGGTGGCGGTACCATGGCCACTGCTAGAAAATTATTAGCCGGGTGTGGCACACAGACAGCTGGTCTGGCGTTTGGTGGCAACACCTCAGGTGGAACACAAAGTCTCACAGAAGAATATGATGGCACCAGCTGGGCGTCAGGTGGCAACTTGACACTTGCTAGAGCCTATCTGGCCGGTTGCGGCACACAAACAGCTGGTCTTGCTTTTGGCGGCGAGTTAGGTGGGGCTAGAAATACCACTGATGAATACGATGGTACCTCGTGGACCGCAGGTGGCAATATGGGCACAGCTAGATATGCGTTGGCTGGTGCCGGTACTCAAACTGATGGTCTAGTGTTTGGCGGCGCTGTTACCGGTGGTTCTACTACAGCCATTACAGAAGAATACAATGGTGCTACATGGAGTTCGGGTGGATCATTAAACACAGCCAGGCAACGACTGGCCGGTGCTGGTACTCAGGCAGCTGGATTAGCTATGGCTGGAAGAACTGGTGCCGGGGTTAGTCAAGCAGCCACAGAAGAATACAACGGTACCGCATGGACATCAGTCAACAGCATGGCAACTGCTAGATTTTATCCAGGTGGCGCTGGCTCACAGACAGCTGGTATGGTATTTGGTGGCTATACTGGTAGTATCAGTTCGGCCACAGAAGAATACACAGCCACACCAGCCAGTTACGTGGTTCGAACCGTCACAGCAACATAACGAGAGACAACAATGCCAAGTCCAGGACTACAACTAGCAAACAAAATACTAAGTACAGGTGCAGCCATTGCCACTGACTTCACCAACAACATAGCAGGTGATCTAACTCCTAGCTTGACCACTAGAGGTCGTGTTTACTACGACACAGTGGCAGGTTCATTAAAGTACATTGGTTATCAAGCGGCAACACCGGGTGCGTGGACTGCGGGTGGTGCCATGACCACAGCTAGAATGCAGTTGGCTGGAGCAGGCACACAGACCTCAGGCTTGGCTTTTGGCGGATATACCGGCTCTAGCGTTACTGCTGTTACAGAAGAATATAACGGTACTGCATGGAGCTCAGGTGGCAACTTGGGCACCGCTACAAATCGTCTAGCAGGATGTGGTACTCAAACAGCCGGCTTGGTCATGGGCGGAGCCAATTACTTAGGCACCAGGCAGTCAACCACGCAAGAATACGACGGTACTAGTTGGACTGCAGGTGGCAGCTTAGGCACAGCTACATCTTACCTAGGTGGTTGCGGTACACAAACAGCGGGTCTAGAGTTTGGTGGCATCGGTGGCGCCAGTACCACACAAAAATATGACGGCACCTCATGGACCACAAGTGGCAATCTAGGCACAGCTAGATATTCAATGGCTGGGTGCGGTACACAAACAGCAGGCTTAGCTGTGGGTGGTAATTTAGGTAGCTTTACAGCCACTAATGTCACAGAAGAATTCAATGGCAGTACATGGAGCTCAGGTGGTAACTTGCCAGCAGCCAAATATCGTATGGGCGGAGCTGGTACACAAACAGCTGGTCTGGTATTTGGTGGCACAATTAATGACGGTAGTGACGTTGGAACTACTCAATCGTACGATGGCACTGCGTGGTCAGCCGACACTGCCCTGACCACAGCAAGACGAAGCTTAGGTGGAGCTGGCTCACAAACAGCAGGATTAGCTTTTGGTGGATATGTCAGCAGTGCTCTTAATGCCACTGAAGAATACACCAGCACTCCAGCCAGTTACGTGGTTCGAACTGTCACAGCAACATAAAAGGAAAATGCAATGCCAAGCCCAGGACTACAACTAGCAAACAAAATTTTAAGTACAGGAAGTGCAATTGCCACTGACTTCACCAACAACATAGCTGGTGATTTGACCCCTGATCTAGCTACACGTGGACGTGTTTACTACGACACAGTAGCAGGTACTTTGAAGTACATTGGCTATCAAGCAGCTGTTCCAGGAGTCTGGACTGCAGGCGGCAACATGGCAACTGCTAGACGAGCATTGGCAGGTTGTGGTACACAAACAGCCGGTCTGGGCATGGGCGGATACAGCTCCGGCGGACGAACTGCGGCCACAGAAGAATACAATGGCGCCGCATGGGGATCAGGTGGATACATGGGTAGTGGTAGATATAATCTAGCCGGGTGTGGTACTCAAACAGCCGGCCTGGCATTTGGAGGTAGTGGTGGCACTTCACCTGGTACCAGAACAGAAGAATACGATGGCACAGCCTGGGCCGCTGGTGGCAACTTGGCCACATCTACAAGTAGCGCCGGCGGAGCGGGAACTCAAACAGCAGGTCTATGCATCGGTGGTGGTGGTAGTGCCATTACACAAGAATACGACGGTGCCACATGGAGTTCAGGCGGCAATTTAGGCACAGCTAGAAGTCGGTTGGCTGGAGCAGGTACTCAATCGAGTGGACTTGCTGTCGGCGGATACACTAGCTCATATAGTTCAGCCACAGAAGAATATGATGGCACTACCTGGACTGCAGGTGGTACATTGTCTACCGGTACACAACAATTAGGCGCAGCAGGATCACAAACTGCTGGTCTTGCATTTGGCGGCCTTAATTCTATTTCGTATACTACTATTTCTCAGGAATATAATGGTACTGCATGGACCATTGGTAACAGCATGGGCACCGCTCGATATCAATTGGCAGGCGCAGGTACTCAAACAGCCGGACTAGGGTTTGGTGGTCTTAACACTTTCTATTTAAATGCCACCGAAGAATACACAGGTACGCCGGCTGCTTATGTAGTTAAAACTGTCACAGCAACATAACCCTGCACACCTTGTTTTTAACCGGTGCTATTTAACACCACTAAATAGCTGTAGTTAACTACAACAAGGAAATCATGACTGACACCAACAAAGAACTAAGAGACATTGTACCAACTATGGTCAAGCAGGAAAATTATCTTTCTGCTATATTAGATCCTTCTGATTTTACCCGTTTGACCGCACTCAAAGACGAGTTGCGTGACACCTGGGTCAAAAAGCAGATCTTCCGTACTGAAACCGAAATGCGAGTGTCAGTACTCAACGATGCCAAGTTTCCTACTGGTGCTGCCAAATATTGGCAATGTGTACGTGAACAAAACGTGTTCTTTGAAAATCTCATGCAACTGAGTTTTAGCTACAGAAAAAACGATGTTGAAATCAAAAAACTACAAAGAAAATTACTAGAAGAAACCGACGAGCTAGAACTTGAACTGTTGGAAATCGAACTAGAAGAAAAAATCTACAGTCGTGCCAGCATGGAATTGGTAGCTAAAGATCGTGTTCGTGAAATTGATCAATGGTCAAAACTCAAAGTTGAACTGAATGATGGCACCTTTGATACTCAAGATGTCAACACACATCAAATGACTTCGTTGAAGTTGACCTTGCAAAACCGCGCACAATCATTGACACCGGGCAGTAGTCAAAGTGAAGTGTTCAACGTGCTAGGGCCTCTCAACACTGTGAACCGTTTGGAAAAAGAACAAAAATCTTTGGCCGCTGGCAAACAAACAGCCATTGGACTCAGCGAAGCAAACTCGCTTAACATTGACCACATAAATTTAACCACCAAACTGGCTGTTGAGCAACCCAACAACGAATAAAGTTATTGTGGTTGTGTAAACTGTTTGATGTGCTTGCACTCGCCTGGTTGCCATTTTGATGCAGGGCAGGTGCAAGTCCAACTTCCGTGGTCATTGGTCACTGTATAAATTGCGCCATTACTGCCTGCTACCTTGTGAGTTTCACCAACCAACACCAGTTCTTCTCGAGGAAAGAATCCCCAGGTGTTTGCAACTTCCGTAAACTTGCGACCAGACGCTTTGAACTTGTAAGGTGTTGACATTTCTTCAATTTTACCTGTACTTGTTTTCACGTAACCATACATTTTATCTTTGCTGTCAGACAAGAAGTACACGTGGTTGGGCATCACAAAGTCTGTGTCCCACTCGGTTATCTCTTTAAACGCTTTCACGGTTGTACTCTCTAATCATCTTGACCAATCGATCACGATGTAATTGAATAGTGTCTACCACATGAGTGTAGGCCTGTGCATCATGCCCGCCGATGTGCCACTCGTACTCGCCCATTGGAGTGTAGCCAACTTTATAGTCATAGATGCTTGCTACTGTACCATCCTCAAACCGTAATTTCCACTCGCACGTGACCTTGTCCATATCTCTATCGTTAGGACCTACATCGGGCCGGCCAAAGATTTCAACCAGCTCTGCAAATGTAATCGGAAATTCGCCCTTTAAACCAGTCATATTAATATTAGCACCATTGGTAAATTTCATTATCTCTCCAAAATAACATATTCGCCAAAATAACAATCAAACACGCGAACTAGATTTTCATAATTGCCAGAATTCATTTGATTGATAATGGTGTTGCTGTCCAGACCCAATTGACGAGCATACCGATCAGCTTGTGCCAGTAGATAAAAAGCATTACCTTGTGGGCCAGTTAGGTCAATCACTGGAGTGCTAGCGACCCGGTCTCTGATCATAACAACTCCAATTCTTTTTCTAATAGAATAAAGCCATCTTCGATGCCGTCTTTTACGTCACAAGCGTCTTGGCTGTATTCATGAACCAAGATACGTCCCAATCTGGTTCGTTCGTCTGCAGTCAAGTCAGCAATACGATCGGCAATTTTAATTAAGTCTACTGTGGTAACCATATCTGCTCCTTAGTTAAAAATACTGGTTTTTCTTTAGAGTCTATAACCAGTAAAAATAGACTGCAAGTTTCTAGGGTATCAAGGCTCCCCAAGGACCGCACGGCCCCATTACAGCCTTATCCTGCCATTACCGGGCCAAGCGATGCTGGCAACGGAATATTAAGTATTTCACAAACACCTTGGAAATTGCACTGGCATTCCATACCAATGTATTCAATATCGTCGGCTTCGAATTCTGCGTAGTTATCGTATCCCATGTCTTCGCAGATGGCATCTGCTGTTTGGATCACATGATTTTTTCTGTTGTAAGCCATTTGTTTCTCCTTATCTTGACAAGTTTATGATGCGACCTTGGAACTCTGAAAAACTAACTCTCCAAGGAACAAACATTTCGATACCAACACGGCCCTTGTCTTCACTATCACTCCAACTATCGCGGGTCACACGAATCTTGTATGCTTGGTAACCTTGCTCGGTGCTATGAGCGTCAATTACTTTGCCTTCAATAAAACAATCTTCGCGACCCACCATTGGCTTAAAGTCATATGCACGAATTACGTCACCTTCAACTATTGTTAATCCAATCATTTTCTGCTCCTTTATTTTCACTATACATATATTATAGCAAATGGACCATTTTGGGTCAACCTTTTGGTAATGTCACAAAAAACCCCGTTTTAGCGGGGTTTAAAGTGTTGTTTTTATGCCACAGGTAAGGGTGTTTTTTCAATCAAATCGCTAGCCAGGTTTAAGGCTAGCATAGCACCATACCATGCCATTCGCTGTTCTTCTTTGGTGCCACACTCATTTAACAGTCTGGTCAAGTGATCAAAGTCTGCAGGCGTTACCCAAAGATTATTTTTAGGAATTAACTTATCCATTATGCAATCTCCTGAGCTACAACTTCGTCAATTTGAAAATTATCACCGTCTACTGGATCACCAAGATCCACTGCACCACTGCCGACCAACTCCTCGGCCTGTTCGGCTGATTCAGCTTCTACCTCAACCATGTAGGTCACGGTTTCACTACAATACACACGGAATTTAGACATAAGCAACCTCCCAACGGGCAATCCTGCGTTCAATTTCAGCTTCAAGAATGTTCATAATTTCTGTCTCTCGAGCTGTGCGAGTTGTACTGTTTTGAAAAGTTTCAAACAGGCCATCAACTTCTTGGATGGGCATTGTGCCGACAATTTCTTTGTACTGCTCTGGTGTGCGATACAATTTCATACTACCTCCTTAGTTGGCTTCATAAGCCGCTTTGACCTTGCGGTTAAATTCGGCACGGATTTTTCTAGCTTCTTTGGCAGTCAGGGGCTGTTCTTCAATTTCTGCACCTACCAATTGTTGCATAGCCACACTTGGGACTTTCAACTTGACCACACGAGTAGTCTTTTTAAACGGATTCTCGTCACGTACTTGAGCAACATAAAATGCTTCAAGTTCTTTGGCACCGTTTGCATGATCTAAACGAAGCAGTTCTTTGGCAGCCGCAGATTTACTATACACATCGTTGATGATTCGCATGTGAACTTCTTCACCCAGTGCTACCAATTGATCAACACGCTTTTGAGTGGTAGCAGTGCGGAACTTCATAGTTCCATCTGCCAAACGACTGTAACCTGCGTATATAATTGCGTCTTTCATTCTTGCTCCTTATTAATTACTATACAACTATTATAGCAAATTGGGCATTTTGGGTCAACCGGATATTTTATCTTGGTTAGTGGCCACTAACCTATTGATTTTTAGTGTGGGTTTTTAACAACACCCATAGATTTTCTGCAGAATTATAGTTTTTAAACTGACTTAATGAGTTTAATAATGCAGGATTATCACGCGATATTATTTGTCGACTAAACTCAGCTGATATAAACTGTGGTAATAATTCTTCTACAGGAACTTGTAATAATATTCGAACTATTTCGATATTCCTAAATGGAGTCCAAGTTAATGTATTACCCAAATGATAATACTGATAATCGTTAATCAAAAAATTGATTATATGAGCATGTAATAATTCTATTTTAGGATATTGTTTTCGAAACGATAATCGATTATCCCAGGCTGTTTTAAATACAGTTTCATATTTTCTAAAATAATATGCATGGTAAGCATCAGGATTTGCCTGCATTATCTTTAAAAAATCAATATCATGCCAGCTGGTCAGCATGGCGATGACTTCGGGTCCACGTAAAAAATACTCATCTCCGTGACTGCCAGTGGCCAACCAGGCTGGTTCACACCAGTGATGAATCTGCTTGTAGTTCCAGAAATAGTTTAATGCTTCATGATTGCGAGTGGTAAACTCATCTTGATCATAATGAGTAGCAGTTACCAGTTCAAATGGCACGTGGTATCTAGTGAGTAAACTGTACAACATCAAGGTATCTATGCCGCCGCTGAGATATAATTTTAACCGGGGTTGGTTGGTTGCCACAAACTCTTGTATGTTTTGTTCTAACAACTGTGTGACTCGATCTAGAGCTTGATTCCAAGTCAACTGTCCTTGAACCGGACGATTGTTTGTGACAATGGGTCGTAGTTGTTGTTTGCCGTCAATTGCTAGTTCGTGACTGGCCCAGATATTTTCTCTACCCTGCGGCGGTGGAAGATTAGTGATTGTATTGCTATCCCGCCATAGTTCAAAACTTCTATTGCGATTGTGACGTACTGTAACAACATTACGATCAAAGTTAACTATGCAGAAATTTCCAGTGTAGCTATTGCATTGATTGAAATGCAAAGGAATTTGATCTATAGGAATTTGATCAGCATAGCCTTTATAAACAAAAGAACCAGACCAAGTCCACCCAGGATCACTATTAAACCAATGTTGGTCTGTGATCTTGCGTTGATTAGGAAATTTTGAGTCTGGTTCCAGTGTAATACTAAAAAACATTATTCTCGTTTGTTAATGATTCGATCAGCCAAGCCATACGCTACAGCTTCTTCTGCTGACATAAAATTATCACGTTCCATGTCATTGGTTAACTCTTCAAACGTTTTGCCAGCTGTATTATGTTTGACATAAATCTCTGTTAGATATTTCTTCATTTTTAAGATTTCTTGTGCTTGAATCTGAATATCTGTTGCTTGACCTCTAGCGCCACCACTTGGTTGATGAATCATGTGACGTGCATTGGGCAAAATAAGACGTTTACCTGCGGCTCCTGCTTGAGATAAACAACTGCCCATACTGCAAGCCTGACCCATAACAACTGTACTTACATCGGGGCGAATAAACTGCATAGTATCGTAGATGGCCATGCCTGCTGTGACTGAACCACCTGGGCTATTGATATAAAACAAAATATCGCGGTCTGGGTCTTCACTCTCCAAAAATAACAATTGAGCCACAATTAAACTGGCCGAGTGCTCGTTAACATCTGTATCCAGCATAACGATGCGATCACGTAGTAGTCTACTGTATATATCGTAACTGCGTTCGCCTTTTGAGGTTTGTTCTACTACAATAGGTACTAAATTTGGCATCAATGTCTCCAGGTAAATGATAAGTAAGTATAACAAATTTTTAAAAGAAAAGCAAATGCGTGATATTCTAAACCTACTTGAATCTGTGCTGGACGAAGCTACATTAGAGCCTAGTCAAATTATCAAATACCCAGAACGTTTTGATGCATTTATTGCCCACATTCAGGATCGTAAACCATTCTACACCACCAGTGGAGAAGAAGTTATCCTTGACCCTAGTGAAGCCAAACGATTTTTAGACTTAAAAAATAAAGGCCTATTTAAGGGTGGGTTAGTTGGAGTAGACCTCAATGGTAAAGAACATCGATTAAGTAGCTTTGAAAAGACTATTGAATTTGGTGGTGCTAGTGTAAAACCCGGAGAAGACACTGGATCCAGCAAAGAAGGTGCACTGGTTAAGCCAACTCAAATTGGTATTACTGACCGTCCAATCATGGCAGGTGATCTCGGTTCAGAGATTGCCAGCAATCCAATATTAAATAGTACCCCATACGGGCAAGCTGTGGCACAAATGGCCGACGCTATTGTCAATGGTGCTCCTGCTGTGATTCCACCAGAATTTGCCAAAACTGAATCTATTAAAAAAGCCATTGTGGATTATGCTGGTGAATATCTCGGTGTGTTGGCCTTGGTCAACAATCAAACCAATTTTCCAAACAAAAAAGAATTCCTACAATGGCTCGGCGGAGATCTCAGTAGCTTAACATTAAACTTTCCTAGTAAAATCAATAATCAAATTGCTGACAGTTTTGCCAGCATCATTAATCCTACCACTCAACATCAAATCAACATCAGTAGCAAAGGCACTGGTGGCGGAGCACCTCCTAGTTTAAGCGGCCTGGTTATTCCTCCTAGTGTTCGCGAAAAGAAAGAATATCAGACAGCCGTGGACTTCATCGAACTGTGTCAAAATAAGAACTTGCCCAAACCAACCACTATTAGTCAAGTATTCCAGGCCATGAACTTGTTGGAAGAACGTGTGCCCGATGCTGTACCTCAAGAATTTAAAAAGTTCTTGCCATGGCCTAGAGAAATTGTTGCACAAGTTCGCGACAGTTTAAAGAATGGCACACCCATGCCCAAATATAAAAAATTGTTTGCCAACTTACAAAGCAAAGGTAACGATGGTGGAAAATTAACTTACGTGGTCAAAGATGCTGTAATGGAAGCAGTCAACGGTGGTGCTGTTCCTGAATTCCAGGCAGCTATTTTAGAAACATTGGACTACAACTTTATTCAACAGTACACCAAGATGGGCCGGGGCGGACAACTACAGTTTGATACTCAATGGCCGGCCAAACTTAATGGTATTGTTAGTCTTGAAACCAAGTCAGGTGGAACTGATCCTACCAAAGGTGGATTCAGCTTTAAACTCAAACCCAAAGGAAGTCCTGCAACTGGCATGCCTCCGTACGATTCAGACACGCCAGGCGACGAACAACCGTTTTCTAAAACTACAGCTGCAGATTTAGATGCATACTCACAACAATCAAGTGGACTTAAAGCCAGTGCCGGCGGTGTTGAAAAGAAAACCAAGTTTAGCAAAAAAGCCCTTGGACGCGATTATCAGCGTTAATAAGTCAGGTGTGTTGTGGTCTTAAACGGACGACCATAGGCCGCGTATTCCAACTGCTTGAGAACTTTTTTCTTCATTTGACATACTTTGATATGATCATGGTCCCAATCAAAGGTGGCCAAAAATTTGGTAAATGTACCCCGCTTGGTGCGACTGGTCAAGGTGTCCATATAGTAGCGAATAACCACAGGATCGTATCCAAATCGGTCAATCATTTCACAGGCAATGTTAAATGAGTGTGCGCCCATTTCATCTCGATGTCCGTAGTATTCTTGATTCAGGCGTTGCCTATGATAGTATGCTGTGCTTTCGTAGCCTGGAATATCTTTAAAGTTTCTACTACGGTACTGACGCATGTGAATAATTTCGTGTAGAACCGTGTCAGCAAACAACGAACATAATCTAGTCCAACGATATTTGGTTATTTTTGCTTCGGTATCTAATGGATTATAACTTAACACAACTTCAATAAAATTCTTTTTACCTTTACGGTCAAGAACGCTGTCGTAGCTTCCTCCTATGTAGGGGAATCCACGATCTTGTTTGGCATCATACTGCCATTTTTTTATGCTAACCGGCAAACAAGATTTAATGTGTGCGCTCAAACGCTGATGCAAAATTTTTATTGGCATTTTTTTGCCAACAATATCACTTCCGGCCTGATATAGCATTGTATACAGGTTGTTGCGATCTAGCTGACTCCAGTTAAAATCCTGACGCATTTTGCTCTCCGAGTGAACTAGGTATTTAGCGGAGAGTTTGTGGAGAAATACTTACCTATTTTGGAGTTTAGGGCATCGATCCTGTTTAACCACCGTTAATTCTACCGTATTTGCATCGGCCAATGCCACAGCATAAGGAGGTACTATAATTGTAGAATTTAGGGTATATGCACCATCTACAAATGCACTGGCAGAATACGTACTCATTTTTACAAATCGTCCCGGACGGTTATTATAGTCCGATTCATGATCCAATTCTTGCCATCTAAAACACCCAGAAAAAGCCACAGTTTGATCGGCATTTTTAATGGTAACCAAAATATTAGGACGGCTCAATACCATGGCACGATACAACTGTTCAATTTTAACTGTATCATCGTAACGTGCTTGACCGCCATAATCACGGAATATGCTACCAGAGTTTACTGCAATTACACTTGTTGGAGTACTGGTTTTTTGTGAGGTTGCATCAAGTGCGGCCCAGAGACTACGCAAGTAATTTTGGCTCCATGACATCTTGAATGGTATTTGAACATAGGCCTGCCGATTTTCTCTTAAAATTTTAACCTGACCCATTTCTATATCAAAGGCTCTGCGTGGGAAATCATTCAATACCTGTTGTACTAACGCATCCCCGGTACTGCGCTCTTGATTAAGAGTATCTAATTTATAAGTAGCCCTGGGACCATCAATGGTGCCATCGGCTCGGCTCTGCGACAGTAACCTATCAGCCAAGTCACTGCGCTCAACCCAAACACGCATGGTAACTTGTATGCCACGCGATGTTGATTTGGTGTCAACTATTTCAAATTTATTGATAAATCCTGCGGCATATGAAATAATTTCATCCCGTCGAATTCGACCGTTTTGCACTTCGGTTTCGCTGGCAATCAAACTGCCCAAGGCTTGTTCCACTGCCAATCTAAATCCGTTGTTACGAGCCTGTGCTTCAGTAGGGCCAACACCGGCTACTTCGATATAGTAAACACGGCGATTGTCTTTGAGTAGCCACTGACCAATGGTTAACACTATGCCCATTGGACTGGGAATAAAAATACCTGGCGTTATTGTGGTCACAGATGCAACCTGGGCTAGGCCCAGGTTCATCATGGTCAAGCAGGCTACACCTACTAGAAACTTACGCACCTTACATTGCCATTAATTTGCGTAACTGTGGGCGACTAGCGTTGCTTCTACGGTCCCAACGCATGACCACGTACACCGCTTTACCGTCCTCAACAACACCACTTTCTTTAAGATACAAACCACCCAGGATACCCGAGTTATTAACTACGATTGTGGTATTAAGTCGACTGGCAATATTCAAAGCATTGTTGCGAACTGCGGCATTTTCTCTGGAATTAACATCGCTAGCAGCGGCCTTGACTTCTTCGTCAACTGCTACCAATTCGTCGGGTTGAGCACGATTGCTGGAAAACTTGTTGTTGGTGTTGTCTGTGGCACGCTCAACGTTCTGACTAATCATTCGTACACTGGTTGTGGTACGAATGCTTTCTTTATTAATAAAATCATTGAGTGACTTTTTAGCTTCAAGTTCAGCCATACGATAACTTTCTCTAGCACCGTTCATACTATTACCCCAAACTGCGGCATAGCCATAAACTTCAATGCTGTCAACTTCTCCATTTAAAGTATAACTGATTCTAACGCCATTCTTTTTAAATTCGCTAACGGCCAGACGTTGTTCAGCAACTGCGGTGTTGGCTGAGACACCAGGATCCATTCCACCACTGCTTTGATTAGAACCTGGAATGCTACTGCATCCGACCATGCCAAACAAAGCCATGGTCAATGTTGTTACAAGAATACGTTGTTTCATTATACACCTCTTTTTAAGTTACATACAGCAATTATACATAGAATGCAAATCATGGTCAACCAAACTGTAGCCAAAAGAAAACCCCCAGTTAGATGGGGGTTTTGATGTTGTTTTTAAGCAACAGATTACTTGGAAGTAGCAACCTTAGTAAATTGCTTGGTGAACTCTTCTGATTGAGTTTTAACAATAGCTGTGATAGATTCAAATGCTGCTAATTGAGCACGAACAAAATCAGTAGCATCGGATGTTAATGCAACCAAAGTCTTGCTGAGTTCTTTTGGTTCTACATAAGCCAAGATAGCTTGTGTGTTTTTTTCAGCTTGGTCAATAAACTTAGCTGGGTTCAATGATTCTTTGATTGTTTCAAAATCGAATTGTTTCATGGTAAATCTCCTAGATTAAGCGAGGTTTTTTGTTAGCCCGACCATCGGCACCAACTTCTTTTCTCTAACTTATTTATGATAGTATAACAGAATTTACCTGGCACTGCAACATTTTTATACCCTCAATTTTGCCAAATTAAAAGTTTTAAGTATTTGTATGTACATCCAGCCAATGTCAAATTCCCACCATTTGGTACTGAATTTAGGGCTGGCACCATCTGCATGGTGGTTATTGTGCAACTCCTCGCCACCAATCCATATTGCCACTGGCAGTAAGTTACGGCTGGTATCCTTGGTATCAGTATTACGATAACCCCACCAGTGACTAAGTCCGTTGATTACTCCAGCAGCCCAGAATGGAATCCAAAGCATCTGTATGCCCCAGACTATCCAACCCCATAAGCCAAACAAAGCAAGATCTATAATAAGCATGAGAAAAATACCCAAGGTATTATATTTTTTGTATAAATGACGCTCGATCCAGTCATTGGGTGTGCCAGTGCTTAGTTGTGAGATCATTACTCGATCTTTGGCTGCTTGTTTATAAAGAAATACACCTTTAAACAGCACATTCCAAATTCCATAGATTTGTGGACTATGCGGATCTCCTGCTTGATCTGATTTTTGATGGTGTTTTCTGTGTACTGCTACCCATTCTTCAGTGACCATTGCGGTGGTTAGCCATAGCCAAAAACGCATAAAGTGTTCTACTGCAGGATGAAATGTTACTCCTCTGTGTGCTTGACTGCGATGTAGATAGAGTGTAACACAGGCTATGGTGATTTGAACCATCACCAGGGTTGATATGATTATGTACATCTAGTACTTATCCGTACATTTCTTGATATAACATACTATTATTTTGCAATAACTTATGGTACCAGTTGCGTTGCTTGATGCAAATTTCTTTATTGATAGTGATCCAGTTGGCCGGATCCAGTTTCATTTCGACTTCACTATCACCATACATATTGTGTGTTTCTAACCCATGCTTGTGACACAGGTGTTGTATGGGTTTGTTCCATCCCAGACAATGCATGAATAGTTCGCGATACCCACGATTGCGACTCCAAACAATTGCTTCATCAAGTAATATTCCGGCGACTCCTTGCCCACGGTAATCTTCGTCAACAATAACACCAAACTCTACAACTCGATCGTGTACAGCAATATGTACAGTACCGACCCATCGACCTTCGTGTTTGGCCAATAAAAAGTGGTGATCGTCTGGATTGCCCAGCACTCGGTCCATCAAGGCTTGAATAACATGCTGACTGCCAGCTACCCCAAAATACAGTTGACGAGTTTCTTCGTCCTGAATTTTTAACCAGTCGCCAAACTGTTTGTAGTCAGTAACGGGTAAAAATTCGGTGATTATCATGATATTATCTGTAGCAAGCCTGCGCTTCTTTAATTTTTCCGTTACGGGCTAAATTAGCTGCATATTTGGCTTTACCGCAAGCACATAAAAAACTGTAAATCGAATTAATAATTTTTGACATTTTGTGTCTCCTTTGTATAGTGTAGATACTCATGGTTTCTAC
>JAULBY010020998.1:0-18706 GCA_032358315.1 Ophiocytium majus | reverse complement strand
CGGCAGCAGCAGCGGCGACAGCGGCAGCAGCGGCGGCGGCGGCGGCGGCAGCCGCGGCGGCAACGGCAGCGGCAGCACCAGCACCAGCAGCAGCAGCAGCAGCAGCAGCAGCAGCAGTGGCGGCAGCGGCAGTGTCAACGGTAGTGTCGGCAACAGCAGCACAGCAGCAGCAGCAGCACAGACAGCAGCAGCCGTCGCATTCACAGCAGCAGCAATCACAGCATTGGCGGTACCCGGGAGGTGCAACACCAGCGGCGATGGGAGGAAATGGTGGCGGCGGCGGTGGCAGTGACACGCGACAGCAACAGTGGCAGTGCGGCATTGGCGGCGGCGAGGGCGGCGGCGGGCAGCAGCAGCGGCAGCACAGTTGGTGGTCAGCCTATGGATCACGTGCATAACGGCACTGTATGCGGCTGTGAAATGCGGGGAAAGAGTGCACCCATACTCGTGCCCTGCTGTCCGAAAACATCCCAGGTGCAGCGCGCAAGTCGCTGAGGCACTGTCTCTGTGCGCACAACTTGGTGCAAACAGGCCTTGCTGATGGCCTGACACAGCCGAGACTGCAGCTAATAAATAAATAAAACGCAGCGAACAAGTGTGCAGCGCACCATAGCCAACAGCCCGCGGCACTACCGCCAGCGTGCACAGATGCGCACGTCAAACCATGCAAAGCGCGTGGCGACAGCAGCCGCAGCAGCGGCAACCCACATCGGTGGTCTCGACGCCAAGTCGCCCAAAGCACGCGCGCAGGTCCGAAAAGCCCTCGGAAATAATGGCGCTGGACCGTTCCACCTCCCCCCGCTCCTCGCCAACGTCGAAAAAAGTCATGAAAAAGTCGTGCGCGCGCGCGACCACGGGCATGGAGTGCGCGACCGCCTCGCGGACTGCGGCCGGCACCAGCACCTGCACAGCAGCAGCGGCAGCGGCGGTGGCGGCAGCAGCTGTTCAGCAGTGGCGGCGGCGGCAATGGTGACGGCGGCATCGGCAACGCCAACAGCAACCGCACCTGCTCAGCCGTAGCGGCAGCAGCGGCAGCAGCAGCTGTTCAGCAGTGGCAGCGGCGGCAGCGGTGGTGGCGGCAGAGCGGCAACAACAGCGCCAGCACCTGTTCAGCGGCAGCAGCGGTGGCAGCGGTGGTGACGGCGGCGGCGGCAACGCCAACTGCAACAACAGCACCAGCAGCTGCTCAGCAATAGCAGCGGCCGCGTGACAGCAGCAGTGGTGCTGGCAGCGGCGGCAACACCAGCAGCAACAGCAGCGGCGGCCGCAGCAGCGGCTGCTGCTCAGCACCAGGCGGGGCACAAGTGGTGTGTGTGCGGGTGGCAGCGGGCGGGGCAGGGTGTTGGCTGGTCACGGCAATGCTACAGGCCAGGGAAATACTATAGAATTATGTACTACTGTGTATGCACTTGAAACACATGTTTCAATTGGTATGTACTGCCAGGGCGGTGGTGGGCGCGCCGCTCTCTCTGGCTTGGCCACGGGTGGCCCACCCCAGGAAGTCAAGCCCTGACTTAGACTGCTGCTTGGGGCCAGCGCCCTTAACACACTACGGGCCGGCTATAGCATGGGTGTGTGCATAATATCACACACTTACAACGTTGCTTCACACCTAAAATATGTACCTGCTGGGCGCTTTGGTGCCATGCGGCACTGGTGGTACCGTGTAGACCGCTGCGGCATGAGTACTGTTCGACACACATCACCCGCACCCCATGTGCACAGGGCTTTCCGTGTCCCAAGCGGAGTTTGATACAAGTAGCTGTATCTATTACTTCTGGTATACATAACCGATGTTATGGAAGGAGCTAGGTACCTGATCGCGTCCCACCCGGATGGTGATTCCTCTGGGCTCTGCGCCCAGCACGGCCCTGTCCAGCATGGCCATGCTGCTCGCCGCACCCCTTGCAAACTGAAGCGGCACACAGGGCAGGCACAGGCGGCGGCACACAGGACGCGCGCATAATTTTAGGAACTTCGACGCACCTGAACCAGCAAGTCCCCGCAGCAGCGTATGGTGGGCTCTGGGCATCTGCCACGAGTGTGAGCTGGTAGGCACCAGAAGGAATGATGCGCTACAAGGCCACTGTGGCCTAAGTGGACACCAAAAGCGCCACGTCGGCGGCCGCCAGCAGCATGGGCGCAAGTCACCTATTACGGGTGGAAGCTACTCGGGTTTGGCCACGTGCGTAAAATCATTCCACGTGCTTTGGCCTGGCGTAGTGACAGCCTTGGTGCTACAAGCTGGGCTGAGAGCTGAGAGCAACCTTCGGTCTCGCACCCCATGCTTCAGTGAGGACACGTGCTTGGCAGCAGTGGCGGGCGGCAATACGCATCACCTCTCAGGATGTAGTACACAGGACATCACCTTGAGGAGCGTCACATTATGAGCCAACCGTGTGCTACCTCCCCCGTGACATGGCAGCAAAGTTGCTAAAGACACACTTGGTGTTGCAGCTGGATCGAATCCCACTCCACCACATTTGGGGAACGGGAGGGGGGGGGGCAGCACCCACCGCGTGTGCCCAGTCCAACTTCAACTTGGGGGTGTCACGTACTTCAAGTGTGTGATACTTGTGAATCGCGGGTTTTGCGCAGCCACCCACCGCGACGCCGTCAGCAGGTACGCGAAAAAGCAGCAACTTCGCACTAAACGCCAGTGTGCCGGGTTCAACTTCAACTTGGGGAGCGCCACACGCACTCGTGCAACCGCTGCTTCTCTGCGCGACCGCCACCCACCGCGACGCGCGGCGGCAGGTCCGCAAAGTACTTGGCACTGATGGCCCTCAGCAGCGCCCCCCCCAACCCCTCCGCATACGCCTTCAGCAGCACCATACACTTCAGAAGTGTATATACTTCAGAAAGAAGTATACTTCAGAAGTAAATTACTGGAAATTTATTGTATGCCCTTCACCAGGAATATAAGAAAAAACTTAGAATCTAGTAAACAAGCGGAGACGACAAACTTTTTCTAATTGCAGAATTTGGTTTTCTTGGTGTTCTTGTTAGTACTTTTATGACAGTTCCCTTTTTTGTGTGGACATTATTGTAAAGATGGTCTAGTACTACTTCTTCTTTTCCCACTACGTGGGCTTCTAATCAATTGAGAAATTGTCAGGTACTCGAAGTATACTACACACGTAGTGCATGTATGCTGCTGGTGTCTGAGCGACCGCCATCCACCGCGACGCGCGGCAGCAGGTCCGCAAAATACTTGGCGCTGAAGGCCCGTAGCCGCGTCCCCCCCAGCTCTTGTGCATACGCCTTCTGCAGCAACATGCATATATACACATATATATATATATATACTACAGTAGTGTATATATATTATATATCTTTACTTCATGTATACCTGGAAGTATATATATACTTCTGCTGAAGTAAATACTTCGAAGTGTATGCCCAGGTATAATACAGTGTGGTACTACACACGTAGTACTTTGTAGTACATGCATATGCTGTGTGCGCATCCGCCACCCACCGCGACACGCGGCAGCAGGTCCGCAAAGTACTTGGCGCTGAAGGCGCGTAGCAGCGTCCCGCCCAGCTCCTCTGCATACGCTTTCTGCAGCGCCAGCGAGCACGGCATAGATGATGGTGGCACGGCAGCACTGGGGGAGGCGGGGGGAGGGGAGGAAGGGGAAGTCGCTGACGCCAGCTGGGGCCCCCCGCCCTCCAGCAGGCGCACCTGCGCAGCGTGCTCAGCAGCAGATGGCGGGGCAGAGTGGCAACAGTGCTCAGCAGCAGGAGGGCAGCAGCAAGTGGGCTGTGCAGCATGCTCAGCAGCAGATGGGGGGGAAGACTGGCAACAGTGCTCAGCAGCAGGAGGGCAGCAGCAGGAGGGCTGCGCAGCGCGCTCAGCAGCAGGTGGGGGGCACAGTGGTGACAGTGCTCAGCAGCAGGAGGGCAGCAGCAGGAGCGCTGTGCAGTGTGCTCAGCAGCAGGTGGGGGGGCAGAGTGGCGACAGTGCTCAGCAGCAGCATGGGGTGCATGTGATGTCAACAGCACTCAGCAGGGGGGGTGGGGGAGCGAAGTGTGCTCGGCAGCAGGGTGCGGACACAGGCTATGCTCAGCAGCAGGAGGGCCGTTGTGGGCGCCTGAGGCCGGCCGCCAGGTGGCGGTTCAGGTTGGAGTAGATTATAAATTTGACAGTGTGCTGCAGCAGGGGTGGGGGGGCGGGGGGGGGGGTCCAGTGAATGTGCTCAGCGGGAGCAGGGTGCAGACAACGGCTGTGCTCAGCCACAAAAGGGGTGTTGTGGGTGCCTACTGGGCCTGAGCGCTGTTTTGTGGCGGCTGTGGCCTGCTGGGTGTGCTCAGCAGCAGAAGGTGGTCGCAGACATTGACAGAGCTCAGCACATGGAGGGCTGTTGTCGGTGACTGTTGAGGCCCGCCACCCTCCAGCAGCCCACACATTGCTGAGCACGCAGTGGAGCGAAGGGGGAGTGCTCAGCAGCAGGAGCGTCTGGCAAAGCAGAAGATGAGAAGGCGCACAGTGCCGCAGCCCTGCAGCATGTGGCCGCCACTTGCGCGAACCCAGAAAAAACTTCAAGTAGAAGTTGAAGCTTGTGATTTATGCGGCTGCTGAGCACTGGGGAACCCACCTGCGCAAACAGCGGCTCGTACTTCTTGAGTTCGGCGTGAAACTGCTTCTGCGCCTGGTGGAGGAGGCGACGCGTGCGAGGCAGATTACACAGTGTCAGTGCCACGCACCAAGGTAGCATGCACCCCCGGACTCTTGCATACTGTGACCCAGAGTGTGGTGAGCGGGTTAAGAGACGTAGTGTCTGCAGCTGCCGTCGCGCGTCATGCCATGCATGCGGCTACACATTTACATACATACTTCGCAGTGTATACATACATGTACGTACATGCACATGCGCATGCTCTGAAGTATAGAAGTGCTAGTAGTACTTAAGTACACTGTAGTTCAGTAGTAACTCTGCTGAAGTGCATAAGCTGAAGTAGCTGGGCAAGGCGTGCCCGCACCTCAACAGAAAAGCACGCCTCAGTCCTGTGCAAAGCCACGTCACGGCGACAACCCCCCCCCCTTAACCACCGAACCCCAGTCTTACGCAGGTGGCCCACTCCAGCCGCACCGGGGTTTTTGATTGCAGTCTAGAGTGCCAGGTTAGCTTCCCCGCCTCCTGCAGTTTGGTGTTTCAAATTGAGGCTATACTTCAAGACTACCGGTACCTAATCAACCCCAAGTCAGCATGTACAGCAGGTGGACCAGGCCCTGGTGACTTCATCCAACCCATTTGATTACAAAAGCGACTTGAAGTTGGTGAGATAAAGCCTTGGCACATTACTTCAACTCCATGTGCACTTGATAGGTACAATACATAGGTATGGCCTGCTCTCTTAACTCCAAGTTGAGGCGAATGGGGAAAGGCAGCCAAATAGGGAGTAGACTAGTACGCGCTCTGACCCATCTCTCGTGCAAGGCATACCTATTCAGGCGTTGGGTGGCGGAAGCGCCTGTGATGCCCGCTGATGTGGACACGAAGTATACCAGTGCTAGTACTACAGTATACATACTAGAACTATGTACACGACATACCATATGTACACATGATGTGTACCACTACATGTAGTACATGTATGTACTTCTATGTGTGCCATGACCCATCACTACTGACAGCTATACCTGGGCAAGGCGTTGGGTGGCGCTGTCCCCGGTGATGCCCGCGAGGCCGCCGCGCTGCTGCCCCTGCGCTGCCTCCGCCGCCAGTCGCCTCACCAGCCGTCTGTGTGAAACACCAGCCGCATGGCATTACAGAGGGGCACTGGCGCGTGAGTGGAGGGGATAGCATGTGGATCGCAGGAAGTGTGAGCATCCAGTGGCACCAGTGGCATGGCATTACAGAGGGGCACTGGCGTGTCAGCGGAGGGCATAGCATGTGAATGCAGGGAAGCCGCGTGCAGCAAGTGACACCAGTGGCATGGCATTACACAGGGGCACTGGGGTGTCAGTGGAGGGCAGAGCAGTGCAGGTGGGCACTGGCGTGTGAATGCAGGCGGTGCATGCACTGCCAGCACAGATGGCGCAGCGCACAGTGCGCTGCAGTCGCTGCTGCCGCAGGTGTGTCAAGGCGCTGCAGCAGGCACGGCCTCACCAGCCGCGTGCGACCATTTAGGTCGCAGCGGCATGGCATTACAGAGGGGTTCTGGTGCTTGACTACATGGCACTACAGCATTGGCGTGTGAATGCAGGGCAGAACTGTGGCCTCAACAGCCGCCTGCGTCCATCAACACCAGTGGCATGCCATTACGGATGGGCACTGGCGCGTGAGAAGAGGGCATGGCACTTTAGTGGCATTGGCGTGTGAGTGCAGAACAGTCGTGGCGTAGCCTACTATGGTTCTTGCATCAAACTTCATACTTCGGCTGCGCTAACGCACAAGCTCTACTGCCACGGCAACAAGGGCGGTGGCAGTAGTGCCACAGGTGGCGGTGGCAGTCATGGCGAATGCGCTATGAGAGCATGGCTAGACATTTGCCTGCCTCATACATCCAAGCTGACCCGCAGTGCCGCCTTCCTGGCCCGCGTGGAGTGCTGGTGAACGTCACCTCCAAATAATTTTTTTCCCAGGGGTTATATTCCCCCAAAATATATTATCTTTATTCCCAAAATACCACTATGTGGTGATGAGGCGGAAAACCAGATGACTTGGAGCCAGCTAAGCACGCTGGTGAAGTAGGTGCCGTGCTGGGAAGGCAGATGGTCCCGCAACGCCACGGTGTTGACAACAGCAGCAGCAGCAGCTGATAGCAGGGCGTCCCCCGTAGGCTGGTGTCTCAAGCTGAAGTGAATTACAAGTCTCAGGTCATGGCACAGCCATGGTGTTGCTGCCTCAAGCAGCGGTAACATAGAAAGGTACCTAGGCCTCCTCCCGTGGAGCTGCGGCACCTGATAGGTTGCTGAACAGCCAACGAGAGGACGTGAGCCCATGGGAGGGGGTCCTAGGTACTGTGAAAGAAAAGAGAGGGCCCCTTGGCACGCGGTACCAAGGGCCCAGAGCACGGTGGGGTAACATACTATTACACCCAGCGAAAGGGGCCTCAAGTGGCAATGTAATAGTAGCCTCCTACCACAACTAGTATATTCTCGTATATTCCCGCCAAATTCAAATGACTGTGTGTTCAAAATATACATTGTTGCAATAAGGTAGGGGGACCAGCGCTGCTGCGGCTCCTGCTCTCAAAGTTAGAGGCGTGCCTGAGCTGCTGCTGATCATCCTGAGAGCTGCATTACCATGGGCCCATTTCCCTGCATGTACGTCAGCGATGGCTGCAGCTCTGGCAAACAGCAGAACTTCCGCCAGAGCGCCTGCGGCCCCTGCCAGAAGGCTGGCCTTGCTGCTGGCCCTGGCAATGCCAAAAATCGCCAAGTGATGGCAAAGCAGAATGCCGGATACAAGGCCAGCGGCAAGCGCAAGCAGCACAGCGACCAGTTCAATGCTCAGAAGAAGGCCAAGAGGGAGGCAGCCTATCTGGTGGAGGCCCAGACCCAGCTTGGCGCTGCCCTGGATGCTATGCTCACTGACGAGGAGGTGCAGGAGCAGGTGCAGACGTTCGTGTACACTGACTCCATGGTGGCCAGGTTCATCAAGGCCTCGGAGTCCACCACCGCCGAGCCTATCAGCGGCTACTTCGGCTTCACGGGGCAGCCGGAGTTGGACAACGAGGCCATCAGGTTCCTGTGGGCGCACAACTCCAGGCCCGTGGTGCAGCCCCTCGACACCATCAACAACCCCCGCGCCAGCAAGAAGACCGGCTTCCTCACTGAGGCCAACGACAGGGAGCTGGCAACCTGGACCAAGGTGCCCCTCTAACAGACCAACAACCTGCTCAACATCAAGAAGGTGGAATACTGGGCGCAGCAGGCGCTGGAGTACCTGCCGCTGGGAGTGAAGCTGTGGCGCGTGCCAGGCGCTGGGGGGGGCAAGGACAAGCGCACCGACATTGGCAAGGTGTACAAGCTCTTCTTTACGCAGCTCAACGACACCCCTGAGGCCCTTGGGCTGAAGGTGGTGGTGTAGGCTTCTCTGGCCTTGACACACAGATTGTGCGCGTTACAGATGGCTTTGTTGGACTTGAGCGCATTTACAGGCAGCTAGAAGCGACTTTGCTACAGGCTTGAAACAGATTGTGCGTTGTACAGACGAATTGGGTGGATCTGCGGGGGTTACAGTGTGCTACGGCACCTGCAGCTACGGTGTTGTCATGTTGATGTGCTGTGAGTTAGTGGTGCCCCTACGCTGATTTTGAAAACACCCACAGCCTTGAGTTGTGAGTGTACTTTGGTGCTACCAAACCTACGCCATCACACGTTGCTAGCTGATTCAAAATACAATGAAGTGCAATTTTATCGGTGGCACATGTGCCACTGGTGGTGCTAGAACCACAGCCTGCCTGCCTGCCTTCAGTCAGCCTGGTGGTGCCGTGCGGGGTTCAATTAGACTGCTTGCTGCTTTGCCACATCTGTGTACATTCCTTGACAAATGAAATACACTAGGACAAAATGGTGGCATTTTGGCCACCCAAAGTAGGGGCCTTAAGGAGGGCGGGAAAGCCCCACCCACTTTCATCTCTCTCTTCGAAGTAGTGAGCATAAAGTAAGACCACTTCTGAAGTACTTCACCACATGAGGTTTGGGGCATGCGCACTCACTTGAGCACATTGGTGAGCGACGACAGGAAGGTGTCAGCAGTGTTCTTCAGGTGCGCCCGGCCATCCATCACCAGCCGCAGCTTATTCGTGCCGTCGCCTTCGCCCAGCCGCCTGCTCAGCATAACAATGCGCATCAACACGTGCTCAGCAGCAGCAGGTGCAGTGCTCACCAGCCGCCAGAGCCGGTCACCTGCTCAGCAGAGCAATGCACATCACTGCATGTGCTACGCGGCAGCAGTGCTCAGCGGCCGCGTGACCCAGCCGCCTGCTCAGCGGGACATCAGCATGTGCTCAGCAGCAGCAGCTGCAGCAGCGGCAGTGCTCAGCCGTCACTTCACCAAGGCAACTGCTCAGCAGAAGCCTGCTGCACCAACAGCATGTGCTCAGCAGAAGCAGTGCTTGCGAGGAGTGGCAGTGCTCAGCGGCCGCCCCGGCCAACCCTGCTCAGCATTGCACAGCATTTGTGGCAGTGCTCAGCAGTGACACTCTGCTGCACAGCGCAGGAAGTGCGTGTGCGACTGTAACATGTGCGCATGCTTTACACTGCAGCGGTGGCACGGGCAGCAGCCGCATGTGTCCACAGAGGCACACATCTGCTCAACGGCACCCATCTGGCATTAAGGAAGAGAAGGGCGAGCGTCAGCGCCAGAAGCAGCTGTGTGCTCAGCAGCAGCAGCGCTAGCCATGCCACAGTCATCAGCGCGCTGCGTGCGCGGTGGCAGCTTACCTGCCCGCATCAAGCGCCAGCAGGAGGGCCTCCGACGCCTGCACAACGCTGTTCAACGTGTACTCCTGCGACAAAGTGAAAAAAAGCGGCAAAGCATATCACATGCATGAGCAACGCCCAGCACCCACAGTGAGCTGCTGCACATGGCACACGAGCAACAGCAACGCGCTGCACTTGACAGGGTCTGACAATGTCGAAGCAGTAGCTGCGCATGTCGTGTGAACCTGCACTGCAAGTGCATGCTACTGGTGCACCGGCATGTCAAAGGCGTTTTCATGCGGTTAGCACATTGGCGAAGGAGCCACACACAGTATATAACGTGGCTTGTGTATTTATGAATCAAGAAGTACTTTGAAGAACTAAATAATACTGCTGTAGTACTTCGAAGTCTAACAAAGACATTCATGTGGTCAGGGTCTCACATTGTCAAAGGAGTACTCGTCCATGTCGTTGAAGCTGCGCAGCACCCGCTCCTGTGGCAACACGCGATACGCGGCAGCAGCAGCAGCCGCAATAGCAGATGTGAAAGGGGGATGAGCGTATGCAGCTAGCTGTGACAGGAGGTGCAGAGCTCAAAGGACTACAGTAGTGTTAATCAATAGCACCAGTGACAGCAGGCACATGGGGTGGGGTCAGCAGTTTTGCAAGAGCTGCGGATAGCCGTAGTGCCAGGGGCATGCCATCAGCTGTGTGTATGTGTGTGTGGGGGGGGGCACTGCGTCAAAGTGCGACCAACGCAGAAGTTCGGATTACATGCGGTCCAAGAGCTCTTCCATGCGGTCCCGTGGAAGGCATACTGCCCACAGAATATTTTCTTATGCGTGGTTTTGTGGGGGCCACCTCGTCCGGCGGCAGCGAGATGATGGCACTACCCATACAGTGTACTTGAAGTACAATATGCTTTTCATGAGCGTTGATCTACTATTGCAGCGTACGATACCCATAGGGAATGCTTTTTGTGCGGGTCCGCGTGGCTCACCTCCTCCGGCGGCAGCGGGATGGCACCACCCATACTGTATGCTTTTCATGTGTACTTATAACCACTATTTTCGAAGCATACAATACCCATACATATGGTTTTTAAGTGGTATCACATGGCTCACCTCCCCCGGCGGCAGCGAGATGGCATTGCCCATGGGTATGCTTTTCATGTGGTATGTCCACTACAAAGTGTAACTATGATACCCACAGCAAATATGATAGCCACAGTTGCATGTGGTACCACATGGCTCACCTCCTCCGGCGGCAGCGAGATGGCCTCCACGAGCGTTCCCAGGTGCTCCTGGAGGCTGCGGTAGTTTCGCCACTGCACGTCCAGCGCGTTGTTCTGCCGCTCAATGGGGCCCATGTCCCGTTGCATGACCTGCATGCACACGCGCACACGCATCGCCGCAGGTGCAGTCACAAGTTAGAATCATTTGGTTCTGTCCGGGTGAATGAATCACCGCGCACGTGCTGGTGCCTGGCACTATGCCCCAGCCACGGCATTAACTGGGCTTGGCCACCTCTCCTGAGGTTTTTTCACATGGCAGCTCCGACCATATCATGGGTTTTCGAGCAACTGGGGCATCACGCATACCAGCCAGCGCACGTGCGGGAAAGGCAGGGCGAAAGGGAGGAGAAGTTTGCCAGAGCTGCAGGGTAGACGAACCATCCAGCTGAGGGTGCCACCATGTGTCAAAATGGCATGGCCCCGTGGTGGCATGCCATGCTGCCAGCATGGTCACACGTAGGGAATATGTATGCTCGCATGCACGCGGCAGCGCGACAACCCGGCAGTCCAACATAAAAATTTCAACCCGTGAGTGCAAACTTCAACTGTGGTGACAACTCGCTGTCTTGCGCGCCTCTAGCCACCCCAGCGAGCAGGTTGTCCAATGTAGTTGAGATTGGACATGGGCTATTCTGTGCAGTGCAGACCTTCAACTTCAACTGCAAAACTTCAACTATGTGAGAGACCTGCAGCGCCAACTTATTGCCGGACCTGCAGCTGCTGTGCATGCGCTTCCAGCGTGACAGCAAGCTGATCGCCCACACAACTTCAGCTGCAAGTGAAAACTTCAACTTATACATCATAACTTCAACTCTATGCAAGACTTGCAGCTTCAACTGTAGCACGGACCTGCAGCGGCCGCGCACGTGTTTCCAGCCAGCCCTCCATGACGCGAGCTGGTCGTCAATGTCATCACAACTTCAACTGTGAGTGAAAACTGCAACTTTGACATCAGAACTTAGACTCTGTGAGGGATCTGCAACTTCAACATTGGCACGGACCTGCAGCGGCCGCCCATGCGCCTCCAGCCAGCCCTCCATGACCGCGAGCTGGTCGTCAATATCGTCGAGAATTGAAACGAGGTTTTGGGCGGTGTCCGCCGTTTCTGACCATGCTATGAGCTGGGGGACGGTGGCACCCTCCAGCGCCTGCAGGTGGCCAGACCACATGAAAACCGAAAAAGCACAGAGAAGCAACGCATATGGTAGGTGAGCGCGGGGTGAGCGCGGGGCTATCGTGGAGTGGTGTCTGACCATGCTACCAGCTGGAGGCATAGTGGGACACCCCAACGCCTGCCAGTGGCAGGAGCATGAAATTCCGAAAGCACAGCAAAGGAGTGCCATAGGTAGGTGAGCGCGGCACTATCGTGGTGTGCCCGACCATGCTACCAGCTGGGGGCATAGTAGCACACTCCAGCGCCTGCAGGTGGCCGACGCGTGAAATTCCGAAAGCACAGCAAAGGAGTGCCATAGGTAGGTGAGCGCGTTGTTGTCATGGTGAGTACGCACACGAACACCCCGCCTGAGCACACCAACAAGTGCAGCAATGCTTGCTGTGATGCCGTCAACTAACGTCATTCTGTAAGCGGTGCCTGGTTAACAAGTCCCTGAAGCACTAAAACCACTCCCTGCAGGTGGCACCAAGCCAGTACGGTCATTGTTTCACGGCAGCAAGCAAAAATCATTTGAAGTGCACCGGGGGAGGGGGGGGGGGGGGCTAAATAGGCGCTAGGCAGTGTAACAATAACACCTTTTGAGGTAATACTGATAACACAGCCGTACAGACATGCAGCAACAGACAACAGAGGCAGCACAGTTATGCAGCGGCGACCGCACCTCGAGTTCGTCAGTGAGGGCGGCCTGGAGTCCCTCTTGTCCCTTCTCCTTCCACCCTAGCCGCTGCAGCAACTCCTCGCCGCGCTCCAGCTCCTCCACCTGAGCACAAAATGCGCACAGTCAGCATAAACCAGGGGCTTGCAAGGTATTTTATGTACGTCGAAGCATCCTGCAATACTTCTGAAGTAGTTCAAGTACTAGTTGAAGTGCATACAAAAGCACTGCCTTTCTACTGCCGCCGCTGCAGCAACTCCCCCCGCGCGCTCCAGCCCCTCCACCTGAGCACAAGATGGGCACAGGTAAATCAGCGGTGTACGCAGTATTTTATGACATACTACGTACTTCACTTCAAAAACTAGTTGAAGCATGTACAAAGTATTTTCTGTTTCCACTCCAGTCGCTGCAGCAACTCCTCACCGCGCTCAAGCTCCTCCACCTGAGCACGACATGCGCACAGGCAGCAAGGGCTTACAATGTAGTATTATACATCCTGAAGTATGATACACTTCAAGTACTACTTGAAGTACGTAAACTAGCACTACTCTCTATACTCCAGTCGCTGCAGTAACTCCTCTCCAAACTCCAGCTCCTCTACCTGAGCACAAGCATGCGCACAGCCGCAGCACATGCACCAGCCAGGGCGACATAACATGCTTCATTTTGAAACATACTTTACTTGAAGTACTTGTTGAGGCATGTGCTAAACACTGCGCTGAAATCCTCGCCGCACTCCACCCTCCCCACCTGAGCTGTCGATGAGCGCACAGGCAGCACACTTCAAGTGGGTCTTAGCCAGGGTGTATGCCGCATTTCATACTGGCAGTACAACGGTGTGGTATTTCAGACTCCAAGGTACTTGCAATGGCACTTCTTGTAGTATTTCGAAGTATCCATCGGCACTACAAATACTCTAGCAATTCGAAGTGCTCCACCTCGTCCACCACAACTCCTCCACATGACCACGAGACACACACAGCCAAAGCAAATAGGCACAAACCAGGGCATACAACGTGATTTGAGTATTTGTTGAAGTTGAAGTAGTATTTGAAACGTCCGCCTAACGAATAACCGCCCGGTGCAAGCAACGGCCGATCCCCAGCGACAAAACCGGGGGGGTTTATAATCCGATATTTACGGTACAGCAGCCGCTACGCATCCACATGGCAGCGGTCACAACACTGCAGCAGCAGCGCCCTAGAGGCATGGTACGCACCTCAGCTGCAGTCGCTCCTACGCCGGCCGCTGCATCCCCTTTCCGAGCCGCACTTGCCTCGGCCGCCGCCTTGTCGGCTGCCGCCGACGCCGCCGACGCCTGCACCGGAGCCCGCACCACAAACAAGTGTGCTCAGCAGAAGATATGGCCGGCATTGCCCAATGCCGCAGTGGCGGCACTGCAGGTAATGTTCGGCATGTGCGGGGTGCCAACGGCACCGCACACGCATGTGCTCAGCAGCAGATATGGCTGGCATTGCCCATGCCGCAGTGGCGGCACTGCAGGTGATGTTCGGCATGGCCCATGGCACGCGTGCGGGGCGCAAAGGGCGCCGCACAAGCATGTGCTCAGCAGAAGATATGGCTGGCATTGCCCATGCCGCAGTGGCGGCACTGCAGGTAATGTTCGGCATGGCCCATGGCAGTGCAGACTGCCGGACGGTGCATACCGCCGAACGGTGCATGCATTCACGCGTTGGTGAGCCTACCATCAGTCCACTTGTGTGTGTGAACAACTTCGTTTGAGCGACCCCTCCGCCCTCCGGTGACGGGGAGTCCCGCCCCCCCCCCCCCGGATGACCAGAAACAAAGGAGCAGACCCGGCTTCATGGAGGCGTCCGGCCGCAGTACCGTTCCCGACTGCCCTCCTGCCATAAGGCCGTCCATGTGTGCACGGATATCATTTTTTCTACTTCTAAAGAACTTCAGAAGTACTTCGAAGAATATGAGAACGCACCTTGGGCTCGCTGGCGGCAGCCTTCAGCAGCCCATAGAGCTTGGGGTACTTGGCGTGGAAGCCTTCGTAGGTGGCAGTGGCATCGAGCTCGCGCGCGGGCGCCGCCAGTGCCTCCGGCACGACCTTGCCCTTCATTAGCGCGCGGCTAAGGCTCAGTATCACCCACATGATTTCCTGTTCCAGGGTACATTGGTGTAGTTGGGTGTGGTGGCAGGGGCGGTTGGCACGTGAGTGTGAAGCAGCACCGGGGGATGGTCGGTATGGATGGCCCGGAGCACAGTGACGGGCTGCACAGGCTTTGTAATCGGTCTGTGTATGTATAACTTCGTACTGGTAGTATATACTTAAAGTAATATTACGTCATGAAAGATGTAGGGTACATTACTGTATGTATTTATAAATATGTCTGTATGTACACCTGTGCAGCAGCGTCCAGGCTGGTCCAACATGTTCCACCCCCATCGAGTCTACTAAACAACGATACAAGCAGTATCGTACAGTAATAAACATAAGTGATACCAGAAGCCATGATCACCTATTACTGGTAGTTGACAGTACTATCAACACCAGCCGCCTGTGGCGTCAGCCTGCACTTGGGCATTTCAGAGTACCTATAGCGTTTCCACCTTGTTGGCCAGCCCAGACTGACTGGGACACCTCATAAAACCTTCTTTAAGTAGGTACTTCAAAGTTATACTTCGAAGTACTTGAAGTATATAGTGTACTTAGGGTTACAAAGTACTACTAGTAGCACAACTGTAACACATGGAGCTCGCGTACTACTTCAAAAGTACACCAGGCATACACAATGTATGTGTGTATAATAACAAGCACACACGCGCGCCCTCACCCACCTTGCACAGCAGCGGCGACTGCGCCTCAAAGGTGTACGCGGTCACCACCTCAGTCCCGCCACTGACCACCACCATCTACATGTAGTCTGAAGCACTTAGGTATGACTATAACTGTAAACCTGGTAGGCACATGTGCTGGCTACTTCGCATGTGTATTGTACTTATCCTTCAACAGTACTTCGCCGTATATACTTCGAAGTATACTTGCAGTTGCACATGCGTGCGCCCACTCGCCTTGCACAGCAGCGGCGACTGCGCCTCAAACGTGTACGCGGTCACCACATCCCCCCCCGCGCCCCCCCGCTTCCGCTGCTTCTTGTCGTCCGCAGGCGCGAACCCCAGAGTAAACATGGCGCCCTCCTTTGCGCTCAGCCTCTCAGCCGACGCCAGCGTCTGGATGGCCCACGTGTTGGACAGAAACACAGACATGCCGCTGGCGCCCAGGCCCATGGCACCCTGCGTGGCAGCGGCAGCGGCGGCGGCGGCGGCAGTGCCGGCAGCAGCGGCGGCGGCAGCAGCGGGGGGGGCGGCAGCGGCGGCGGTGGCAGCAGCGGCGGGGGCGGCAGCAGCGGCAGCGGCGGCGGCAGCAGCAAAGGAAGTGTGGCAAGGGCGGTAGGCGGCAGCGGCAGCGGCGGTGGCAGCAAAGGTGGCAGTGGAGCAGCGGCAGTGGTAGCGGTAGCGGCGGCGGCAGCAGCATCAGCGGCAGCAGTGGCACGCGGTAACAGCTGTACGAGCGGTTGCTGTGTAGGCGGCCTTAAAAAGCAGGAGCTGTACTGGTGTGCATGCACCTCCCTCACCCGCCGCATGCTGCCTGTGTGCCGCCAACTTCAACACTTCACTCCTGGCCCCGCCTCCGAGCAGCAGCAGCAACCTCTCCAACAATGCGCTCGCACCTGTGATGCTGGAGCCACCGGCGCCGCACACACACTGCCCTCCCGCTGCACGCTGCCAGCACCCCCTGGCAGACTGGTACGCCTTCGATGTATGGTCACTTATACCTACTCGACGTGTGGTGCTGGTCCGACCGCCACAACACCGCATCACCAAGCTCTACTTTCCTTTGCTGCTGACACAACCGCACCTCATACACGGTTCCAGTCCTGCTGCGCACCGCCGCTGGGGTGAGCATGCTCCTCCAGGCCACCACCTCCAACGACACCGTCAACTACAACTTGCCTTTGCTGCCGGCGCCACCAGCGTCTCATACACGGTTCCAGTCCCGCTGCACACTGCCGCTGGTGTGCGAATGCTCCTCCAGGCCACCACCAACTTCAACTAGAACTTCAAATTGCTTGTGCCGCCGACGCCACCAGCGCCTCATACACGGTTCCATCCCGTTGAACGCTGCCGCTGGGGTTGATGTGCGCCTCCAGGGCCACCACCATCTTCAACTGCAACTTCAACTTGCCTTTGCTGCCGGCGCCACCAGCGTCTCATACACGGTTTCCAGTCCCACTGCAAACCGCCGCTGGGGTGCACATGCTCCTCCAGGGCCACCATCAACTTTAACTACAACTTCAACTACAACTTCAACTTGCCTGTGCCGCCGGCGCCACCAGCGCCTCATACACGGTTCCATCCCGTTGAACGCTACCGCTGGGGTTGACGTGCTCCTCCAGGGCCACCACAACGGCGTTGTGTGTGCCGCCGCCGTCGCTCAGCCGGCGCCCATCGGGCCCGCGCTTGCGCACCGGCGCCACCAGCAACACCTGGAAGCGCACAATACGTATCAAAATACTGTGATGTCAGGTATGTACACTTGTGAAGCATTTAGAAAAAAGAGCATGAGATGATGATTGTAATGAGTGCACGTGGTCAGTTCAGCCGGCACCCCTCGCGCCAGCACTTGCGCACCGGCGCCACCAGCAGCATCTGGAAGCCCACGTTTGAAAATGTTGCAATGTCAGATACGACACTAGCATATGTACTACACGTACTGTAGTATACATGTATACTATACTTTTGTGGCATGAAAAAAACCACGATGATGACAGATATGCTTGTAGTGATTCCACGCGCTCAGCCCGACCGCCGCCTGTCGGGCCCGCGCTTGCGTCACCAGCAACACCTGCAACTGCATATTTAAATTACAATGAGGCCGTTGTCGAGCAAAAACAAAAAAATGAAATGGTGACAATGACTGTCAAATATCTGTTCTTTTGTTGGAAATATTTTATAACCGATCAAGTTATACCCGCAAGAAACCATCCAAATCAAACCTCGTGATTCATTCATGAACAACTCTGTTCAGTGTTAATTAAAATGGCGCGCACCGGCGGGCCACCAGCAACACCCGTAAGCGCACAATACAGTACTACTAATGCAATATTATGTGGTACTGGTGTATAAACACGAAAAAAATTTCTTTATAACAATAACAATGTTTGAGTACACGTGCTCAGCTCAGAGACCGGCCATCGGGCCAGCGCTTGCACCCCGGCGCCACCAGCACCACCCGCAGGCGCACAATATCGTATATCATTGACATTGCATGGAATGGTGCGGTAAAGATTAAGTGGTGCCCAGCGTGTGAAATGTATTTTGTACTTCATGTACAGAGGCACAGCGTATTTTCACGCCCATACCTGCAATACGGTTTATATACTTCTGAAGTATACGTTTTCAGTATACATGTATACTGCACATACTTCGATATTGTGTGTGCGAATGTGGTACAGCATACAAAATAAGATTGATAAATAAATGTGCACCTTACCGTCACTACTAAAAGACTGTGATGAGTGCATGTGCTCAGCTCAACAGCCGGTCAGGGCCGCGCTTGCACACGCATGCAACACAGTTTGACACGCGCAAAATGTTGGTATGTACTACTAGTACTTCGAAATATTTACCAAATAAACTTCAACTTGAAGTACTTCTACTGAAGTACTTCGGAGTATTACACACTTGAAGTACTTCGAAGTATAATGCCAGCAGCAAGTGTGTCAGAATGCTGCTGCTGAGCGCCCTTCCAGGGCCACCCAGTCCTCCACCATACTCGCACTGCAAAAGAAGGCAGCCTAAATCATACAAAATCCGCCTCCAAGCCCATGACCGCTGCCGTAGCCAACATAAGTTAATCCGATCTTTCGGTTGGGGTGGGGTGCGGTGACTGAGCGGCGGCTTACTAATGTAACTTGGCACACCAAAGGCGCTTTGTCCGGGAGGTGTGTGCAGTTCATACACGTGACATTTTCACTGGTTGAGACTACCCCCACTCCAGCAAAGTAACACACGGAACGCCCCGCAACCAAGTGACCGCCAGCGGGGGCTTCTTAACCGACAACCACGGCTACGACACCCACCTCCATGCGCGTTCCCCCCATGCCACTGCCGCGCGGCAGCAGACGCTCCACCTGCGCCACTATAAGGGCGCTCATCGCCGCCGCGCTAAGA
>JAULBY010020987.1:0-18707 GCA_032358315.1 Ophiocytium majus | reverse complement strand
TGCAGAACGTTTCGACCGGACTTATTGCGGGGGCGGACTTACTCGCTGCGGACATATTGCGGGTGCCCTACTGTATACCGCACCGATCAAAAAGTGGGGACACAACTTCAACTCTATTTTTGGAGCGCAAAAAGTTGTGTGCACTGCTGCTGTGCGTATGCGCCGCCGCGGGCGAGTTGTGCCAAACGGCTGGCACGGTCAATTATTCATGACTTGCGTTACCTGAACTTGCAAGTAGCGCCTGTCGCGGCTGTGTGTGTGGTGCGTGAGGCCGCGCTCTAAACTTCAACTTCGGCCCCCGAATCGATCTAAACATAAAGTGATGCTTCTGTATACTACCTCGAAGTATATGTACATGCTCCAAGTATACTTATCCTATACATATACGTATGTATACATACATCCTACACATGGCGTAAACATGCATATTCGGTGGTGTAGCAGCGAGAGCAGCAAAAACAAGAATTGTCTTGAAGTGCACCATGTAGTCAGGTATGGTAATACCAGCATATAATAATTACGGTATGCCCATCCCGCCTGTGTAGAATGTATTCAGCTGCCAACTGCAGCATGTGGTGGTGACATGCACATGGCGTCATCTTCTGCGATTGCTGTGATGCCCTGGCTGATAGGCGGTAGAGGTATGGGGCTTTGTGTCGCCGCCCGGGCTGCATGCTGTTGACAGGCATGAGGTGCAAGCACAGGCAAAACAGAACTTAGCAGACATCAGCGTATCAATTATGCTTGATGACACAAGGGGTCAGAGGCAGGCACTCTGTTCATGCTGCAAGTCTGGAATCATACTTCAGACAGTGAATGGCCACCAAGTGCTGGCATCCTGTGTATACCTATGTAACACAGGGCCGATGCCATGCCAAGTGCCCTAATACGCAAAAACACGCCCTTACTAGCTACTGTAGGTAGTGATGCGTTGTGCCATGAAAGCATCGGTCCCGATGTCATGGCTGCTTCTTACCTGCAAGCTTGTGAACCCGCTCATCAGCGTCTGGCGTGGGTCCCGGGCACTGGTGGCTTTCGTGTTTGTTGTAAAAAACCCTTCCGGCGCAGCCGCTTGCACCGCCTGTGTGCAAAGGAACAGAGCAGCGCAGGTGCTAGGTTGCTACAGTACCTAAAAAGTGTACAATAGACGGGTATGGCAGCAAAGCAACAAACACTTGTTGAGCTGCAACACCATGTCCAGCACAGCTTCGCACCTGCTGAAGAATGCTTTGCACATCCTTGGTGTTGGGATGCTCCTCTCCAAGGTTGTTGATGTACACATGCAGTGCACCTTCCAGCTGCTCGCGGGCAAGCCCTTGCTCTCCCATGAACTGCATGAAACGCCAAGGCACCCAAACATGGGCACACAACAGAACAGTGCAGCAAGTATTGAAGGCGTCAATGCAAACTGCATCGCTTGCAACATGACATATGCTGTTGCTAACAAGATGTTGCCAATAATATTATGTCGTAGTTCAGCACAGTGCACAAGGTGTGCCTGGTGGCAGAAAGGGCAAAGCCGAACCTGGCTAACAACGGTGTGAAGAGATTCACATACCATGTGCAGGAGACCAAGTGTGTACTTGGCCTCTCCTGTGGCCATGTGACCTTCTCCGAGCAGGCTCAGGCGCATGTTCAGGACCTGCAAAAGCATTTCAAGGCCCTGCCAGCGCACATGGCAGGCAATGGTGTCACATCGCACGTCAGGTGCAACACTGGCCTCGCATAAAAGGACGCCAGACAATGTTCACTTTCATACCATCTGGTAGCACCTGATCGTCAATAAAACAAAGTAGCACCTGACAATACACTCAAATGGCACGGAGCAAGTGATAGTAGGACCGGCCATCCTGAAGCAGTTGACGAGCACCGGTGTCACCACAGTTCTATCAATGCTTGCATTTTGTGCTTTCTGATAGGTGAGCAGCGGGCTTTCATGGTACAGTGTGATGAACACAACGTATGGCATCTGCCATAAATTTGCATGCGTGGGAGTATCAGAACCATGACGGCAAACCACATTTGCTTATCACTGTCATTAGGCTGCCAGCCAAGCCAATACACAGACCCCAGGTATTCACTGGAATTTGTTGACAAAGCTGCTCACAAATCACTTGTGTTGATCGTACCCAGTGGTGCCAGCTAGATGCATGTAAGATTGCCAGCAATTCCTCTGTGATTTCCGGATGGGTGGCGTCAAGTATAGTGAAGGGTCAGGGTCTAACGTATTCATGAATATGTTGTACGGTGCCAAATAAGGCGTATCTGTACGCCCAATAACGATGTATGGCATAGTAGTGTGCCAAAAGATGCGATACCCAGCGCGTAGGCTGTGCAGATACGTTTATATGGATACATCATACTACAGATGTAAGCCGACCTCTGTCGCCGGCTCACGGCTTGCGGTGCGGGCGTTGGGGGCGGCTTCGCTGGCTTGAGCTGCTTCTCCTGCTGCGCGTGAGTCTTGTGCTCAGCACACCTCGGGCATAGTGCCACGCAGCTGCTGAACCGCTGACTACCCCACAAGAATTGTGAGGACGGCACTGCACAGGAGCCAAGGGGCCCGGCACTGGCTGGTGGCCAGCGGAGGGCAACACTGCCCATGTACATGCTCGCAGGTGATCAGCTGGTGCTGCAGACTAGTAGTATGATATGCAGAAAAAAACGAAACCTTCAAGCCGCCCTGAACCCAGCTCAGTTTCACGGCTTGGCGGCTTGAGCCGAAGCCACAGGCTAAGCCGCCGGCAGCTCACAACACTGATATACACCATATTTCAGAAACTAAAAACTAACTACCGGTACAGTACACGGCATATATATATATATGGCGTATCATGCAAACTTTATACTACTGTGTACCAACCACACCACTAACCGTTGTCAGTTCTCTCCCGTGAAGTATAAAACAACATGCCTTACCACATGACCAAAGTAGAACATGTGAAGTGGCCCAAGTACCAAGGTAGTACAAACACCAGCACCGCAGCTGGCCTTTGTGACTCTACATGCGGGGCAAGTACTGCTTCGTAACGGCAGCCATAAAGCTCATCCACCGGTGGCCTGGCAAGTGGCAGCCGTTCCTAAGATGTCGTGGTGAGCAGTAGGAGTAGGATCGGCAACGTACTACTTTCGTGTCATGGCCGCCAGTGAGCGGGCTGGCATGCATGTGTCATGGGCTCTTGCACGCCCCCAAGTGCAAATAAATAAAACTACTTCAGTACAAGTATTTACAAGCAAGAGGAGCCACGCAGCTGTTCGATGTTGATGTGACCAGATGCGTGAAACTAACAGGCGTTGTTGCAGGTGGGCCCCCTGCACTCACACGAGGCAGCCACACATGCTCACCTCGGACAGCTGTTCTTCTGGTACCTCTTCTGTGGCTCCCTGGCACATGCTTGCCAGCAGCTTGTACCATATGTCAACGACTTTGTCAAAAAACGCCAGTGCAGTGTTGACCTGCGCCCACGCAAGGATGCAGGAAAAACACAACATATTTGAGTATGTGACTACCCAAAGATGCAATGTGTAACACAAACAGCATTGACACAATGCGTACTTTTAGTCTTCGGATACGTATACTTCTGAAGTACATACCTAGCGATGCGTGTGATAGGTCGCTATGACGTACATGTGCGTATCTGACAACGCCACATTGTGTATCATAGGTTGCCAGCATTTTAAGAATCGTTTTCGGACCAAGCCCATTGTATGGTGCCAGGCTGCAGGACACGGTGGATGCAGACAGCTAGACCAGCGGCCTAATACAAGTACCGTAAGTGATGAAAAGTGAAACGAACGCACAGCCAAACGTCGCTGGCAGTCAAGACCGCGACAAAGCTGCTCAACCAGGAGGCGACAACGGCCGGTTTCTGGTCGTACGACTTGTCAAAGGGCGCGAGCCTGCTTGGTCACGTCGTGTCCAGGGTCCGTACCATCTCTTACGGCACTGGCCGGCGTGTGACACCGCACGTCGCCTCTTTGTGGGCAAGAAAGCCATTCTGGGCAAGAAAGAAGTATGTATCTCGCACCCCCCAAAGCATAAATGCCCAATTATACTTCGAAGTATGTACACAGGTGTACACATGTACTTCTCGATATAAAGAAGTAAACGTACATGTATACATTTATGTTATAACAGATACGCCTGTGCCGCCCTAACCACGAAGGGAAGGCAATAGCACACCAACCAATGTCATTTACCTTGCGTTGCGTGTAGAACACATCAGCCATGAGGAAGTACCCTGCAGATGTGCTCATGTGCTCCGGGCCAAACTCCACACTAGAGCAGTACACGTCACTGCTGAGCTCCTCCAGGGCCTTTTCCAGCTGTGTAACAAGTGCAGTGGTAGCAGGGCAACAGCATTAGTGGTGCATTAGCATAGTCATGAGTCATGACTCATGCACATCTCACTGCTGCAATACCAGTGCTGTGTGAGGCGAGATGCGAGAGAGAGGCAGGTTCCTGCTTTTCATGGGTGTAAATGCTGAATGCATGCACACCTGCTGAAAAACAAGCACGCACCTTGCCTTGGGCCTTGTACAGTTTCCCAAAGTTGCGATGCAACTGACTGCGAACTGCACTGCTGCAGTCAGGATTTCGCAGAACAACCCAGTTGGCCAAGCTGAGGAATTCTTCCACACTCTGCAGGCGCGCCAGGCCAAGGTTGGCCTGACTGAGCAACAAGTATGCAGGAACCATCTCCAGACTCTGTGGCCCGTATGCGTCTTGTGCAAAGGCCAGAGCCTGCAATCGCACAAATGCACACCAAACAGTGGTGAGAGGAACTCCAGCAGAATGGCGTGCACATGGCAGCGTTGTGAATCCATCTGTCAGGTTTGCACATGGCGTACACAAATGCATACGAGATGTGATCTGTTTACAAGTACTAGACTTTTCCTGTCGGGTTTTGATCTGGGTGTTGGAGGAATCGAGCCGCGCTACCGTCTGCAGAAACGCAGAACTCAGATAACTTTATCCGCCAGCAGCAAAATGATCTTTCCTGGTGAGGGAGATGCGATGGGGGGTGAAGCTCAAGGGTTACTTCTTCAGAGCCCGCAGTTGGGCCACTAAGGGACGGTCACTTGAAAGCGTTTGATTTATCGTTTCGAACACCCCTAAGTGAGCGTGCCAGGCAAGGCCCCATGGCGCACGCCAATGAGTAACCCTTGTGCTCCACTGCATCTGCTCGTGCTGCTTCTCGGCGCACCTGGCGGCAGCGTCATGCGCACATTTGCGTTTGCGTGAAGGCAGTCAACAGTGCAAATTTCAAAGGCTCGCAAGAGGCCCCAACTCCCCACCCCACCACGCACAGGCACCTGCTGCCGCAGCACCATGGCACCCACGCCATTGATGCTGCAGCAGCATATCCCGCACACCGGGGCAGGGTGACAGCACTACGGCCAGCAGCACCAGCGATCCCTCGCACCCGGCACAAACTTGACACCATTTAGGCAGAAGAAGTCAAGTACTTAGGGATTGTGTACATGTATACTCATATGCGCATACGCACCATATCATATGCACACATAACTTGCCTGCACAGCGCCAGGGATGGCGAGCTCGTAGTTTCCCTGCATCAGGAACTTGCTGGCCTCCTGCTGGCACAGGTCCACCAGCGCCTTCTTGCTCATCTGTACACAAAGGCAGCACTGCAATGCTTCACAGACATGCTGGGCCCAAGCGCAAGCGCACACTCTATTGCAGGCAGCAGCACGGTCTTCCCTAGGTTTTCAAGCTTTCAGCAGTAGACAGCAAGCAGTGCATGGACCCATGTAATTGCAAAAGTGTGCAGTGCTCAGACATGAACACAACAAAGACCCATACACAGTCCCTGTTGTCATGCACTGTTCTGCCGGCCACCTAAATACATAATGCTCAACAATTGCTCGGCACCGCCTCAAGTACCGTATATCAAGCGTTCATCAGTTGCAAGAGTGGTGAGCACTTGACACAATGGTGGGGCATCTTGTGTGGACCCTGCACCATGCGGGTGGCTAAACCTGGCCAGGGCCACCCCCCACCCAGCAACCATCCAGTGGCATCGGATTTCGCAACTGTGGATGCACGTTCGAAGTGGTGCAGAACAGGAATTGCCCTAAACTAAATATTTTGTTGCATCAAACGCAATGTGCGTACTACGGTTATCACTACCAGTGGGGGCACCGGCAAGAGCACAACTAACACAAGAGCACTGCACCAGGGTTGTGTTAACAGCCCTTTCTGGAGCACTTCCGACCAAGGTTGATGCCCTCTGGTTGTCAGCTGAGCTTGTAGCCTAGAGGTACAGTGCTACACTTCATTGGCTTTACAGGGTTGTGGAGATAGCGACTGTAGCCACTGTCTTTTCTAGTTGTGCATCAGCCGTCTGGGAAGCAGTCGCCCGCTTCCAAATCAAGGCATAGAGCCGCTGCTCTTCACTGTTTTCGCCAACTACCCTCTTGGAAAAATCTGTAGGCCGGATCGCTTCGTGGACCTCTCAAGCTGTGGCTGCCTTGGTCTTGTAAGTCCTCGGTTGAAATAAGTCAGCACCATAAACAGCATAAACTTCTTGCTGTGCACCTGCCACAGCTTCTTGGGATAAGTTCACCTTCACAGCATCAAAATGAGCTGCATATGCTTGTCCGATGTTCACGATTTGCCCGCCTGGCCCTCCTCCCGACATTCTACGCATCAAGAACCACGACCCAAAGAGTAAGAAAACCTATCCGCTTGTTCGGCTCTTTTAGCCTCTATAAAAGCTCCGAATCGGGGAACTGAACCCCGGCCGCGTGATGCGCACGCACCTCGAGTACCAGCGCCTTCCTGTCCCGCTCCTCCTTGCTGCCGACAATCGCTGCCGGATTACGCAGGGGGGCGATCAGGGGCGAAATCCTCCGCATGATGCCTTGCCATGCCTGCTCCGCGTGCTCCCTCGTGGCGTAATACAGAGTCACGTGCGGGGTGACGCACTGCACGGTCGCTGGCAGCCCAGTCAGCTCGCACGTGGGGTTCTGCCCCTTTGGGAAAGCGAGTCGGTTCAGCAGCTCAATGCGGTAGCCCTCCTCCACCGCAGAGCGCGCCTGTCGCCGCATCCCGCCAGCTTCCCACCTGCTTGCGTCAAGACTACAAGGCTGTGTTTGTGTGCCAGTCAGCACCCGTCCAACCTGTTGCTGCTGGTCTGCCTCGCTCAGTACTGCGGCTGCCGCTGCGTGCTGGTGCTGCTGTTACAGGACAGCTGCAGGCTGTTCCCGGCGGTGCGCCGCCTCCCCGCGTCTGTGTCCTGCTTGCCTGCTTCTGGCGTGTGCGCCTCAAAACCCGCCGTTTCGTCGCAGACCTTTCCAGCATTCCAGAACCTGTCTTGGGGGAACGGAATGTTACTTTGGTTGGACCTGCAAGTGAACTCACCTGCCTAGCACATGGCGGGCAGCGGCCCGGCTTAGCGCCAAGAACCCAGCTTGCATCAGGAACGTGAACAGGAGGCAACGCCAGTCCCCGGCCGCGGCGGGTCGAGCGGCAGCCGCTGGAGCGTTCAGGTAGGTGGAGAACGCAACCTTGCCCACGCATACTCCGTTCTGAAGGCACTGCAGCACCTCCGGGACCAAAGCTACACTGCCGGCGCGCGAGTGCTGGTGACATGTGAAGGCACGGCACTGACAAACCAGGCGTGCCCAGCCCCACTACCACCAGCGCGCAGTGTGGTCGTCCTTCTGAAGTTGCACGCCACCTTCAACTCGGCCTGCACAGCCGGCAACACAGTGCCAACACTCTGGTGCCCTGGGGCGCCTGTGCAGCATCAGCGGCAGCCACATTTTTTTCTTTTTCTTGTTGAAGTCTGCACGTGTAGACTAAGACATGCATACAACATGTATGTACAACGAGAAACTCAAGTACTACAGTAGTACACTGCATATGGCGCTGTCTCAGCGCGTGCTTGTCTTCATGACGTCGCCAGGGGTGTGTGGGGCGGGCGCTGGTGTGGGCGGGGGAGAGCGCGCGGCCTTGCATGGCACCCTGGAGGGTGACCTGCCCTGGCAGGTCGAGCCCTAGGTAGCCTGTGGGCACCCGCTGGCCCTCTTCTTTGTCCGTGCACATACTTTGTCGTGCATTTGGTTCGTGTCATGGCCGCCAGTGAGCGTGCCGGCATGCATGTGTCATGGGCTCTTGCATGCCCCCAAGTGCAAATAAATAAAACTACAGTAGTACAGTAGTACGACCTTGTGGGGAACATTTTGTTACCTGGCAACCTTGCCGGGTTACACATGTAGAGTCACCCCTACCAGTTTGTGATACCCAAATGCAATGGCTTTGCAGCTTTACTCGTTTGAAGTCTGCTGTACTGCTTTTCTGGTGTTATATCTTCTTTGTAGTGTACAAGGTTCCAACCTGAGTGATGTGGATGCGTTTCCATAGTCCAACTTCAAATCTTCCAACTTCAAGTCTGCACACGCCCTCATGTCTCTATGGCTAATACACAAACTTCAAGTGTTCCATTTTCCCTCCTGGGTGGGGGTGCAAGTGGCAACAAGTGAGTGAGTAGCAGCTGCCGGAGCGGCTCTGCCTGCAAAATTCAAGGGGAAACTCTCTGCACTAGCAGCGCCTGCCTGCGCAGTCTCATACGGCGTCAAGGAGCTTTTTCCTCTGTGTTCGAAAGGAAAGAGCTCTGCCAGCAGCAGCGAGCACCAACAATCCGCGCTGACTGTGTGCCTGGAAGTTGCAGGTGGGGCATCCACACACTTGGACAACGCCAGCAGCAACGCCGCCAGCAACCGTTGTGTGCCTGCCCGACGCTGCTGTCACTGTGATGCTGGCGCTGTACACTGCGGCTGCTGCTGGTGGTTCTGTTTTTGCCACCGGTTTGCCGCAGGTCTCAGTTGGCATGATACCACACAAAAAGGCCTTTGATTTTTAAAGGCAGCCTTGTCATTTGGCTCCGGAGTTGTAGACGGTGCCCCCTGGCGCTGTACTGCTGCTTGGGCCGCTACGCGCGGTGTGAGGGGTGCGTTGTTTGACATGCTACATCAGCCGCCCACCACGTGCAAAGGCATGTGGGCGTGTGCCTTTGCTGCCATGTATGGGAACACCAGTTGCTGTTGTTGAGCATGGCAAGCCACCACATGCGCTGCACGTGTTGGCGCGTTGGTCATTAACTTCTTGAGGTTGTTTCAAACGATCTGTTTTGTGCGCCACGGGCTGTCCCATGGCAAAAGTTGCCATAATGTACTCATCCGCATACAAGTAAGGCAGCCAGCAGCGGCAGGCGTCAGTGGCACAGCTGTACTGTAGCTAGGGTTGCCAGAATCGTAATATCTTTCTAAATTACACCGTAATCGTAATCGTAACATTACGTCACGTAACGTAAAATCGTAACCGTGCCAACTTCAAGAAGGCGTAGCAACGGTACTTTCTGCATGGAAGCTACATGGAACACACCAGGCATAAGCACGTGCACTGTGACATCATGTCCCAAGTAGGTCCATTTACTTTGGTTGGACACAATCAATGCGGTGGGTAGTTTCATCAGCTATTCACATTCACGGAAGTACTTCACAGTGCTTCCAAGTTTCTTATAGCTGGCAACCAAAACAACATGGGCGCGGAGGTACCTTTGAAGTACCTTTGAAGCCACCAGGTAAGTTACCAAAGTAACTGACCCGGTTGACTACTTCAGGAACACAGACGGTGTCTCTGCACACTGCTTCCGAGCAGTACATGTAAAGCTTCAAATATTTTGTATTTTGGTATACAGTATTGCAAGTATATCAGGCCCACATTGTTGAGGTACGGTACGTGGGCCGCATCTTCGGCCTGGCTGCTATGAGGTGAGCTGCAGACAAAAGCAGGTACACGTGTACACACAGGAAGTTGCACTCTTCAAGTTGCCACCCCTATGTGAGCGTGAACTGTTGCCGACGCTATACCGGTAACGTTTATCAATGGTGCAGACGATTTGTGGTTGCGTGGACAGCTCTGCAGTAGCAGCAGTGTGCGTCTGAGTGCACCTTGATCTCCGGGTGCGGAAAGAGGCGTGGACGCAGGGGCAGAAAAAATGCTTTGCCTGACTGACTGCGAAATTCTCTACCATGCGTGGTCCGCCTTCCACATCTCCCACACGAATTCGGGCAAAATTTGGGCAAAAAAATGGTGCGCGTCCGAACGCACCTTGGTCTCCGGGTCTGGGAACAGGCGCGTGAACGGGTTGACGATGCACTCCCCCACAGACCAGGTGATGCGCCGCGCGTCCAGCCCCGCCTGCGCTCCCGCAAGAGCCCCCAGGTCATGGCCCACCACCGCAAGGCCGCCCGTGTCCAGCGCATACGCTTGGCAGTCGCCCACCGCCGAGAATTCTACAGTTACGGACGTGGAAGTTACAGATACAGGCACACACAGGTTGGGGGGGGCGCTGAGTGCACACCGCCGAGAATTCTGTCCCCCACAGTTACAGACATGAGAGTTGCAGGTACAGGCACTCAGGTTGGGGGGAGCAGGTGCTTATTGAGTACACACCATGAGGTGGGGGCTCCAGATGGCGGTATACCTATGCTGCGCCGGCCTGCCCACTCGGACGCCCCGCTCGCCTCTCGGCCTGGCTCTGGTGGTGGTGACCGCCATTATGGATAGGGGATTGCGCGGTCATGGCCATCCGCACTGTTGGAAAGCACCTACTGTAAGTAAAACAACACATCACGCAGCACCAGCGCACACTGGCAACGGCCGCCTGCTTCTTACTTTTTTCCTTTTTCCTTTCCCCTGTCCAAGGTAATAAATTTTTGTTGTAATTTTTTACACCGCCTCCCTCACCTTCGCCGGACTCCGCGTGCACAGCCCACTTGGCGCTCAGCTTTCGCGCCACGCCGCCCACGTCCAGCACCATCTTCCGCACATTAGGGCGGCTGCAGCAGCGGCGGGCACAGCAGGGGGGGGCGCGCACCGTGGGCGGGAGAGCAGAGCCCGTGTCCTGAGTTTCGTCGTACCTCCAAAGGTGAAGAGACGGCGCAGCCGCCAGCACGGGTGTCCGGCTTGCAAGCGCACACAGTTTGGGCCTGCTGGAGTGCAGGCGCGCCAGCAGGGCGTTGGGTCGCTGCTGCGTACGTGGGGGGAAGGGGGTCAGCAGGCAGCGTGCGCTTGCGCACACGTGCTGTGATCCAGTGCACTGGCGCCACAGGCCTATATAGGTTTCCCTTTGGTGGTGCAGCCTCTGCAGGGTCTGCAAAGCGCCAGTGCCATCCCACTGCCAGGGCACTCGTGCATGCACTGGCGGCGGTGACCCCCCCTCTTCCCGCAGCCCCAGTGTGCCACTTGTCCACGCCGCAACTGATTGCATGCGCATGCGTATTGCCGCACGACCCGCTGCGCACTCCGAAAAGCGGCGCGTGACATCCCACACAACAACATACATCACACACGTTTGCACGCGCAAGCAAGCGTCTTGCTGGGCGGCAGCTCTGTGGGAGCAAGTATTCAGCCAGGGGCTTGCCTGAAGTGTGGGGCTGTGAGGCGGCGGTGGCGCTTCCAACCCTCGCCCTGCTGAGCAAAGAGCCCCGCAAAGCCGAGGCGCGAGATGACGGCGCACGTAATTTCCTCGCGGTTGAAGGTGCCGGGCCGCGCCTGCATGGCCTCCTGCTCAGCAGAAGAGTGTGTGGCGTGCACGTCAGCGCCTGCTGCTGTGGCGTGCGGTGGCTGGCGGCTGCTGCTGTGGTGGCTGCTGCGGTTTTGAGGCAGCAGCTGCTGCGACGGCGGCTGCTGGTGCCGGTGCTTGCCGGATGCCGCGCTTACCTCATGCGGCATGTCACACATGTAGCAGCACCTGCCGCTGGTGCTGGAGTCGCCCTTGCTGCTGACCAAATTGTGCATTCTGCTGGGTCACCGCCTCTAAGGCGGCGGAGATGCATGCTTGATGGTTTATGACTGCAGCCACATTCCCATGCCAATTGGTGTTGATATTGTCGTCGTTGCACAAGTACCATGTGGCTGGCGCAGCAGCGGCACTCACCATACACGCCTGTGGGTCCGAAATGCATATGCCAGGCTTCCCTATCGAGAGGCGAAAGAAGTCCCCGTACTGCTCAGACCACTCGTCCAGCTTGTAATGGAGCTGCAGCAGAGCCAGACACCAGCAACAGCACCGCAACACGCTCCTATGGTCAGAGACAGAAGGCGTGGACATACTCGCCCACGGTTTTTTTGTGTACGCCGGGTGTACACACAAGACAGGTGGCAGCACGCACAGAGTGCCGCAAGCTTGTACCTCTAGTGACCGCTGGCACACATGGAGCAACCGCACAACTCAGGCGCACAACCTGGCAGCATTGGACTCTATGGCCAGGCATGGGTGTAAGTGTGACACACCCTTGATACCAAAACGCTCTCCCAGCTGTGCTGGGTGGTGCCTGCGACTTGCGACAACGAAAGGAATTGCAGCGCTCATGGTGCACAGCGCACTGGGGGTACGAACCGCTTGTGCAGCGCACCTCCGAGTGAAACCTTTTCTGGTGTGGCCGAGCTTGGGCCATCAGCACCGTGCCTGGGTCACAAGCTTCAACTGATTTTTGAAGTCCAACCTGTGAATCGAAGTGCGCCGCCAAGTGCCACCGCTCGCCATGTAGTAATACACCCCTCAACAAGGCCTAGGTATACTGCCACTACACAGCATTGATTTCCACGTGCATGGTTCGACATAACAGCAAGTCTAATGTAGTGCAGGCCTCAGTACGGCAATCCCCCCGCTGAGCTAGACACTGCGGCGCCGCATGGGCACACAGCAATAGGGGATGTAGTAATACTTGAAATAGGAGGGGGGCAGTGCGCTACCGCCCCACCTCCGACTGTGTTTCAGCATAAATCACGGAAGTGCATGATGTGTATTGGTGTACTTGACATACATACATGATAAAACATACTAGAATAATTTATAAACAGCTTTGTGCACTCACGTTTAAGACACCAAACCAAAGCAGCTGCCCCAGGTGCCCTACCAGCGGCAGCTCAAATGGTCCTGGTAGGCTGCGCCGCTGCTTCAAGCCTTGTGTGTCCTGCACGCGCGGAGCGGTTGGCGAGGCCGCCAACATGTGTGGCCAGTTGTGAGCGCGATGCAGTAGTTCTTCACTTGCGCTACCAGTGACATGGGCACACTGTGCCCTGCAGGTACAACCGTAGTGAAAAAACCAAGTCGTTGCAGCAGTTGTTGCAGCACGAACTGGTGTAACTGCGTCTGCGCACTAACAGCAGCGTGCAGTGGCAGCAGTTTAGGCAGACACGCTGTTGAGCAGTACAGTAACGGTTGGAAGGAGGGACTGGCCATTGTGACTACACGAAGGGACGATTTGGCACTGAGGCAAGGGCAGGCGCCAGCAGCCAGGGCAGGCAGGTGAGCAGCACACCATCAGTACACACCCCGTACCTTTGAGGAAGACGACCACCACAGCAGCAGCAGCGACGCGCAGGCTCCAGCCAGCAATGCCGCCCCGATGCCATCTGGCAGCCGCAGCAGCAGCGCCGCCTCACCAGCAGCATCGCTGGTGTCAGCCATGTGTGTCGAGCAGGTTGCTGACGCAGAAGTGGCAGAAGTGGTCAAGCAGGAAGTGAGCTGGTGACACTGTACTAGAGCTCCTATGGCCACGAGGTGAAGGAAAGTGGCTGCTGCACCGCGGGGGACCTCAGGCAGACGCAGCGCTGCCCCGCACTTCAATCAACACTCACAGGCACAGGCGGCTGAATCAGCGAGAATGTGTTGCTCCACAAGTTAAACTTTGATCAACTTCAACTACACAATGTCGTGTAACACTACTCGTGTTGCAATTGGATCCAGCACCAGCAAGGCGGCAGGGCGCCACCCACCCCCCAGCAGGTACCACCAGCAGGGCAGCGCACTGACACCATCCAACCATGCTAGCCGGGGACAGCAGCCGCACCGAGAAGGCAACGGGGTCACCTGCAGATGAAGAAGTTGCTGCTCCTCTGCCGCTGTAGCACGAGGCCTTCCGTGTGCTGGCATTGCGCAGCTGGCTGCCCAAGGCGAGGTGGGACCTGTGCACCTCTCTGCGAGCAGCAGTACACCCCTTTGTCATCCTTACCCTGGACCCAGGGACGGGGTTGCCAAGCGAGGACACCTTGAGGAGCATCGTGGCTACCGAGCGCTTAGCTGACCTGCGAGTCACGGGCAGGTTCAGCATGCCGTGTGTGCGCAGTTGGACAGTCTGGCGCCGTGCCAGCCCGCGCACCTGACCACCACTAGGTTTGAGGTGAGTTGTTCACATTGTGTCCTCTTCAGCAGTGCCATGGGTGCCAAGCAGAACGGAAAAGCGATGGCAGTCTTAGGCAGCACGAACGGGTTGGGCTGTACAAGTAACACAAGTTCTGGACTCCATTTCAATGACTGGGGTTATGGCACTGGCAGTCCTTCCTGAACCGGAAAACAGCTGCTGGGGTTGTTGGCACTCTCCTCTTTCTTGGTCTAGGAAACGAGTACTAATGGTAGCCTTGGGCTCCATGTCAAAAGCAAATGGGGGTATGGCACTTTCTGGCCTTGCACAAGAACAGCAGCCGCATGGCACCACATCCCTCTCCGTCTTTTCTCATGCGTGAACCAGGTGCAGAAGTTGCAATATCACAACGGCAGGCAATAGCAGCGGTAGCAGCAATGACGATAGCAGCAGCACTACTGGCAGTAGTACCGGCAGCGGCAGCAGGGGGCAGCACTTGGCGGTGACACCGGAAGAGTACACGTACACAGCACTGCTGTCTGTCACCGTTATCACTGTCTGTCAAACCCGAAGCTATGCCATCGCGAAGAGGTCGTGCCAGCCAGGCTTTTGGCTTTGGCTGGCTGATGCTTACTGGCTTTTTCACCTGATTTGGGAAGTCTCGGGTCAGTTTGACACGTCATGTACAGTTCAGCCTTACTGTCAGCCACATTCTATGTGCACACCATGTTTTTTACCGGATGGGACCCTGCTCTGCAGCCGATCAGCTCCAAGGGTAACTAGCAGCCGTTAGAGCGGCAGCAGCGGCAGCAATGGCAGGTCCGGCCAACTGCCTCAACAGAGTGTCTCTGCACAAATATCAGTCCTACAGCTGCTGCAGTGTTGAGACTGTGCGTTGTGCTGTGCGATGACACCCCTCCTCCTGCTGTTACACCCACTCTACAGGGGCACCTGCCGGCTACCTGCATGTGCTGCCTGCAGTCCCTGGTGCTGAGGGGCTGCCCACACGCCACAGCTGCCCAGCTGCTGAGCACAATGCCACCCATGCTCTCCCACCTGGAGCTCGACAACTGCGAGTGGCCACCAGTATGCACCACAGTGGCTCTGCCGGCCACTCTCTGCGAGTTTTCCTACATTCCACCCGAGGCTGGCGCACCGCACCCGTTCCCGTGCATTACGATGCCGCACGGGCTGCGCAATCTTTCGGTGCTGCACTGCAGCATAGTGGCAGGCACAGTATTCTCATGCGGCTTGGACTTTCTAGCTATCGGCGCCTGCCGTGTTAGCGGCCGGCTTGGCGGTCCTGGTGGCCTTCCACCAAGGCTGCGATACCTCTGGGTGTGGGGCACAGAGCTCAGTGAGAGCCTGGCCCCCCTCCCACAAAGGCTGGAGGCTCTGTTGACGGATAACCCCGGAGCAACAATCGAGCATGCCCCCCCTACCAGCCACCCCTGGCATCTAGGTCCGCTTCCCGCTGGACTGCTGACGTTGGACTTGAAGGAGTTTCGCGATGCGCCTCTGGGAGAGCTGCCCGCGGCGCTGAAGATGCTGTTCCTGCCTGAAACTTGCAACTGTGAGCTAGGGCCACTGCCGCCAGCTCTAGAGTGGTTAGAGCTGGGCCCAAGCTTTGCCCAACCTCTTGGCACGCTGCCGCCGCTGCTCAAAGCCCCTTGTGTCGAGAAGACAGGCATACTTGCCAGTGCATTCAATCAGGGGCTCGGCGCCCTACCGCCGAGCTGTCATCACTCGTGCTAGGCTCAAGCTTTAACCAGCCTCTGGGGGCGCTGCCGCCGCGGCTGAGCAGACTGATTTTGGAGTGTGATGTGTTTGCACATGCGCTTGGCGCGCTGCCGCCCGCCCTGGAGACCTTCCATCCGGACAACCGTGCATATCAGTTTCCTCTGGGGCGGCTCCCCCCTGCTCTCAGGAACTTGGGTCTTGGCATAGGGTATGCGAAGCCACTGGAAAGGCCGCTGCCACAAGGCCTGCAGATGGACTTTGGCCCAGCGCAGCTTTTGCAATGACAACGGCGGCCATGGCCAATATTCAATGTTACTGATGTGTTCACCACGTGAACATGTGTGCACCATGTCATTTATGGCTTGCAACATCGGATGCGTGCTTGCAGCATTCGTGTGTGCTGCGCTTGCTGCCGAGTACTACATGCGCCTGCCCTTTTGCCAGCATGCGGAATTCATCGAATGCATGGCATGTGCAGTGCACCAGGCATAGGGATGCGAAAGTCCGTATACGTATATTACGGCGTATACGATGTGTACGTACATTACGGCATATACCTGAGGCCTGTATACGCCGTCATATACGTTCCTGGCGGCAGTGCCTGCCAGTTGCCTCTCACCCAAGCTTACAGGTGCGGGAACGCATGCTGACCCCTGTGCAAGGCAGGCATGCTGCAATATTATGTGGAACGGTGCCCCATCTGAGTCAGATGATCTGACCCTTTCCGCCTGGGGATGAACATGCCGAATGGGCTCATGAAGTGTTCAGGGCGTGTTGGCGTGCATGCATCAGTGAACGAAGCAGAAGAATACTCATGTGTTTTTAACACGTGTGCTCTTGAGAGTGGTCCACAAGGCACTTTCAAATGGCAGAAGGGCGTCACCTCCAATAATGATCAGGTAGGTATGTGGTGTCGCATCGTCAGCAGAACTGAGCTAGTGCTGTGCGTAACATTGCCGACCTTGTGTACCTGGGACGCCCACTTTCTAAAATCGCGAACAGTGTTCTGGAGAGGTAAATAATTTTTTACCTCTCCAGAACAGTGCCCCCCTCGGTGCAACCCCTCGGCACAACCTCCCCGCCCGGCATAACCACCCGTCGCAATAAAATTCCCCGGTGCGCATAAAAACCCCATCCGTCTTTTAGCCCCCGGAATTGGCCCCCATGCCCGAAAACAGCCAATAAACACCCTCTCCCACAAAAGCCCCCTCCCCCTGATGCTGTGCAATTGTCACCCTCATGCCAGACCTAACTTGCATAACGTGAAATAACGACAAGCCACGGCCCTGCTACGACCACAGACTTTGCAGTCAGCAATTGTTTGGTAAACCCGGCACCAAGATTCTAGTGCAGAACAACAAGCAACTGCTGCTGGCAGAGGCAGCACTTCAAGGCTTAGCGATTAGCGCTGGGTTGACTTCATCGACTTCATTGACTTCATCGGCTTCATTGGCTTCATTGCTGCTGGCAGAGTCAGTTAGCGATTAGCGCTGGGCTGAATACTCGGGGCGCTGCAGCTGGCAGAGGAGGCACTTAGCGATTAGTGCTTCAGGCATAATACTGCGGGGGGCGCTGCTGCTGGCAGAGACAGCACTTGGCGATTCGTGATTACATCACATCAAATTCTCATGACGTTGTTCTTGCACGAGTCTACCCCATGACAGCAGCACATGGAGCACATAGAACGCGGTCCTTGTCATGTGCTTCGCGCCAAAACATCCACTGCATATCAGAGGGCGCCTCAGTGCACTCGTGTCAGGCAGCTGACCATGTCGTCGTTATGTTTTGTGTGTTTGCAGTGCTTACACCTCATTGGATTCAGCGGTTCTTCAAGTATCTTCTACTTCTCTTCTTCGGCAGGTTGCTTCTGTCTCTTGTGCTCCATCTCTTTATGTCTGCGTATGGTTTCACGATCAAGCTGGCAGTAGCCCAGTTGGATTTTGTACCTGGATGAGCCGTGTAGCGGTCGGGGATATTGTTGTAGTACAGACCTCCCACCATCCCTTTCTCGGCCATGAGACCACGATTCTCTGTTATACGAACCATTTGATTCACATGCAGTGTGCGTAAAATACAACATTTTATTTAGCTGTGTGCAGTCGCGGTGCTCTGAGCCTCCATCATCTGTGCGTACGCCCTTCGCTCCGCCAGGCTCGGTTTGTACCACGTTTTTGCGAGAGGACAATAACGGAGGCGCTCTGCCAGTGCCACGGAATTTGTCTTCATATCGAAGTTAACGCCAATCCTTTCCTCGAATGGACTTATGCCATTCTCACACCACTGAATGCACGCCTTATGCGATATCGGGTTGTCGACCCACCAAAGCATACGGTCTGTCCCATCCCAGTGCGCGCCTTCAGCCTTAGCAAGGTCCTTGTCATGAAATGGCAAACGAGTCAAATACACTTTGGGCATAACAGCTGTTGCATAACCCAAACAAACAAAATATTTATATTCACCATCCATGTGCTCGCGAGGTCATCAATTGGATGACAACTCATTTGACTTGCAAACATTTTTTCCTAAGAATAAAAAAAAGTTGCTGCAGACTGGCATTCATAGCTGCTGCTGAGCAGTCACACAGAACTGCCTGTGTACACTTGCTGGTGAGCACACGCAACACGCTTGCATGCGTGGGACATCAATTCACTCCGCTTTGGACACAGGCTCCTGTTCTGGATTGCTCCTCTGCTCTGCGGTGGTGGCCGCTTCTGTTACAGCCAAGCCTTTGAAGTTGCCAACTTCAAGTTGCCTCTTCAAGTGCTGAGCTGCTTAAGCACCAAGGGTCA